>BDIU01000164.1:0-174194 GCA_002118135.1 Trebouxia sp. TZW2008
CTTCAGTCTCTTGTGTGCTGTTCATTCATGTAAACTGTGCAGTCAAACATCAAAAGCCTGCTGTTAATGAGCCTTCAGTCTCTTGTGTGCTGTGCTTTGTTGTGCACTGTGTTGGTCAAACATCAAAAGGCCTGCTGACAGTGAGCCTTTGTCTGTGTGACCAACACAATGCACATTTAGGCTCTGCACAAAATGTATAACGTAGTCTGGGTGATCTCTTCCTCACGCAAAACAAAGCACAGTGCAAACAGACAAAGGCTCACTGTCTTATGTAATATGCTTCAGTGTGCACTATGTGGGTCAAACATCAACAGCCTGCTCAAAGACAGCCTTCTGACTGAAATTAAAGGTGCCGTGATGCTGCCAAGCAAGCCGTGTTGCGACTGCATGTCATGTCAGCTGCTCGTAAGTCTCAGTATCCATTCCACGCCAGTCTGACAGGAAGCAAAGGAATGCTTTTTAACAAAGCGGAAAGTAAACTTGGTGAGTTACTGTGCTTTGTTTCTATGCTGTCAGTGTTTCAAGTCTCACTTGCTCCTGCAGATCAAGACATTGCTGGCCAAGCTGGTTGGTGTCGTCTTTTCAATAGCAGCAGGGCTGATTGCTGGCAAGGAGGGGCCCTTCGTACATGGAGGGGGCATTGTGGGGGGCGGCCTTGGGGGCATGGGCTCCCAGTATGCTCCTCTTCTTAGTAATGGATGCACAGGCATTGGGCATGACATGCCTTTCTCAAGCATACACGCACATGCTCGTGC
Source organism: Trebouxia sp. TZW2008 (assembly GCA_002118135.1). Classification (NCBI taxonomy): domain Eukaryota; kingdom Viridiplantae; phylum Chlorophyta; class Trebouxiophyceae; order Trebouxiales; family Trebouxiaceae; genus Trebouxia; species Trebouxia sp. TZW2008. Next base: position 756 of record BDIU01000164.1, read on the forward strand.
ATGTACATGTCCAGCGCAAGCAGTCAGTTATGCAGATGCTTTTCATGACCACGCATGCATAGGCTGATACACCATGTGCAGCAGCATGCTAGAGCTTATTACTACATGTGCCATGCTGTCCCTAGGGCCCGTGATGATGATGTGCACAGCATTTATGCTTGAGTCTGCTACAACATGCAGTGCGTATCAGCATACCTTGGTGCTTGCAGATGCTGAATGCATTCATGATGTACGCACAAAGGGCACATGCAACCTCGTAGCCGGCAGCAGGAGCAACTCAGCTGAATTACCGTCTGCTTGCAATGTTGGCATACAATCACAGCAGTTCAAGTAGTCCTAGCATGTCTCAGAGCAGCTTTTGCTGTGGCAGTCATACAAGCCCTTGTTGGTGCAGAACATTGTGGGAGCTGCTGAGAGGGAAGGTGCTGACTAAGGCAAAGCGAAAATATGGCGGACTGTTCCACAACGATGCAGAACACAGGGACTTCACCGCTATTGGTACAGCTGCAGGTGAGACAAGCTCTGGACTTTGCCTGGAAAGATATCCTTTTGCCCTGCATTTTGTTTAGAAAGCTCCACTTCTCGCCTGGCAAGCTCTGTCTTTTGCACAGAACCTCTAGCGTTTGCCTGAAAGGGCGGAGCTGACGAGCCGAGTGTCTGGTAACAGGCTTGTCCAAACAATTGTCTGGTGTCAGCATGAGCATGTTTTGATTGACGCTAACCTTCTGATTAGTCACCTGCACATAGCACCAGTCCTGCCTGCTGACCTGCTCGAGAGGCTATGCCTTAGGCCCAGCGCGTCATACATCAAACCATTACATGCAGCATCAACTGCTGGAACTGCCTAATCCTTTGAGCAAATGAATGCTGAGATCTCTGTGCGCACTATCTGGACAGCTCTTGTTTGCGCGCTTTGTGATTTGTGCTGACATAGCGTCTTGCATGGTTGAATGACACCAGGATACCTGGCTGAGAATCTCACAAACACATAGGCATTGCAGTCATGTGGCACCTGCAATCAGTCCTGTTATTTTGCTAAAGCATGTTCATGTTTCTTCTCCCAAGTGCAGCGACGGCTTTTGCAGCATCTGCTGGGGGGGTTTGTGTTCACAGTGCATCCTTGTACAAAGCAGCTTTCTTGGATTGTGCCCCTAAAAGCTTGCATGCTTTGTTCCAGGTGTGGCAACAGCCTTTGCTGCGCCTATTGGGGGCCTGCTGTTCACCATTGAAGAGGGGGCTTCCTTCTACAGCACCTCCATCTTCTGGAGGGGGTTCTTGTCCACCTGTATAGGGGTCCTTACCCTTCACTTCCTTGTCTCCTGTGCGGTAGGTTAAACAGTGCACTGGTCAAAGCCCTTTACCTCCCTTGCTCTGCCCTGCCCTGTCCTGCCCTGCCCTGCCTTGCAAGGTAAGAGAGGAAGCGGCATCCCTTTACAGTATCTCCATCTTTTGGAGGGGCTTTTTGTCTACCTGTATAGGGGTTCTCACACTTCAGTTCCTTGCCTCCTGTGCACTAGGCCTCACAGTGCCCTGCTGCCTTGCCTTGCCCTGCCTTGCCCTGCCCTGCCCTGCCCTGCCCTGCTCTGCCCTGCTCTATCTTGAAAGGTAAGAGAGCAAGCAACATCCCTCTACAGCATCTCCATCTTCTGGAAGGGTTTCCTGTCTACCTGTATAGAGTCCTCACCCTTCACTTCTTTGTCTCCTGTGCGGTAGGCTTCAGGATGCCCTGATGCCTTGCCCTGCCCTGCCCTGCCCTGCCCTGCTGCAAGACTCGTGCAGCACACACCATGAAAATGATGTCCTGCAGGCTAAATCTCAGCCTGCTCTGTTGTTGTTTTCTACTTTTGCCACACTCACCCGCTTGTCAATTGTCATCCCAAGCTAGCAGCCCTGCACAGTGACACATGTTCAACAGACTTGCCCATGCAAAACGAGAGTCAAGCTGGCTATTGCTGGGTTGCAGGAACACCCAGGACAGGTCCTCACCACACACTTCGGTCGATATCGCGACTTTGGCTTGTATACAGATAGCTTGGCTTTCTACGGCTCCCGTATGTTCTACTATGTGTGGGATCTGCCCATCTTTGTGGGCATGGGGGCTGTTGGGGGGCTCATGGGGGCTCTGTTCATCAAAGTCAATGTCAAGATTACTCAGTTCCGGCATCTGTACATTCCTGTCAGGTACATTGCTACCCTTGTGGAAGCGAATACTTACTGCATAGCTCTTGATCTTCCAGAACGCCCCTGTTGCTTACAGATCTCTATTGCACCCCTGTTTTACATGTGTGGCCATGCGTGCATTTCAAGTTGCTGAATCATGTAGCCATCTTGGGAAGGTCATTGCAATGAGAGCAAAGCTGACTGTGCGGATGATTTGCAAAGTTGCGCTGCAGCGCAAGCAACTCAAATCTTCTGCACGAGGTAAACATCTCCAATGCATACAAAATCATTTCAAACCTGTGGCTGCAGGTCCCCAATACGGCGTATCTCAGAGGTCATGCTGCTGGTTTTTGTAACGGCCAGTCTGTGGTTTCTGGTGGCATATGCCTCCCCTTGCAAGGCTCTGCCCCCGAAGGTACGCCACCTTCCAAAGACAGCCAGCAGTAACAGTTGTACTGGCGCTAGCATCAACAGCAGCATGAGCAGCAGCAGCAGTCATGTCTCCCTAACTCTGCACGCATTTCAGCACAAAATCTCTGAGATAGGCAGCAACATCATGACATTCCAAGTTGTGTCGGTGTGTCATGTCAAATGCTTTGTCAATCTCTAAGTCAGATCGTTACAGCGTATCTGACAGACTGCGTTGAAGGAAAATTCAATATTGCAGCGTGACTTGCAAAACACCAACGTGCGTGCTGCAGGACCAAATGACATTCCTTGAGGCTGTAGAAGATACTTCATCAGCCTCTGGTGCTGATGAGAAGAGTGAAGACTTCTATGGTGGTGGCGGCCAGTTCAGGAAAGGTGGCAAGGAGCATTTCCCACAGCTGTGGTGCGGTAATGGCACCTACAGCAGTTACGGGCAGGTAACATGCACTTGTTGTTGACCATGGCACAATGACAAACAGGGTGTCACGCCAAGTAGCAATCATACAGTTACAGTATCAAGATGTTCATGATCAGTACCCACGCCACAACACAGTGCAGAGCAACCTAGCACAGCTCCGCACTGCACAGCGTCATGTAATGTTGTATTGATTATCCACATTTGCCTGACTTACGCAGTCTTGCAACAGCAAGGTGACATATTTAAATTAACACGCACAGCAGAGACTGACTTCAACTATCCCAGTGCATTTCACTCAACAAAGGCTGTAGTTGCAGCAATTGCCATTCAGCAAAGTGTGCATTGTTCAGAGTAATCATGCATCTAAGCCCCTACTTCTAAAACAGCTCCACTTTACCCCAAAAAGGCAAGACTTGCATTTCTGTTGCAGGTCTTCTTCACCCCCCTCTCCCAGTCACTAAGGCTGATTATCCACCTTGGCGAGCCTCTTCCAGAAGGCATTGACTTCCTGTTTGACTTTGGGGCCTTGATCTGCCTCTTCATCTTCTCCTTCACGCTGATGATGTGGACCAATGGCGTTGGAGCCTCCACTGGGATGTTTGTTCCTGCCCTTGCTGTTGGGGCTGTTGGTAAGTGCCCTCGCCTCAACATTCACTGTTGAGGGTGTTGCTACAATCACTACTGGCGCTGCTGCTATCAGGGCTTGTGGTGCATGTCCTAGCCAGCTCAGGTTGCTGTTCCTGACCTGTAATTCTGCTTCTGCTGGCAATGCTGATGCCAGCCAATCTTTGCCACCCTTCCTTTGCCATTGCAACTGTTTCAAGGTGCCAGTGCTGCCAAATCTGCCCTGCCTGCAGCAACTATCATGCTTGGTAATCAGCCAGCAAGCCTTTTGCCATGTCAGCAGATCTGCATCACCTTGAAGTGTCAAATCTTTGCATGACATGTTGCAGGTGGCAGGATCATGGGCCAGATCATACATACAATAGTGCGCCGTAGTGGCAGTCAGCTGCCAGTCAGCCTGTCCTCATACGCTGTGGTGGGGGCTGCAGCATTCATGGGGGGAGCCACCCGCCTCACCCTTACAGCCACCGTCATGGTCATGGAAACCACTGGCAGCCTACAGCTCATCGTGCCGCTCATGCTCACTGTCTTTGTGGCTAAGGTAGGGCATTGTCACCATGCAAGCCTGTCTTTCTGTGCTGTGGTGGGGGATGCAGCATTCACTGTGGGAGCCATCCGCTTCACCTTTACAGCCACCATCATGATCATGGAAACTACTGGAAGCCTTCAACTCATTGTGGCGTTCATGCTTACTGTCTTTGTGGCCAAGGTAGGCACACAGCGGCATTGCCCCTGTCGGCATCAACTTCACTTGTGCTGCTCATGCTTCACTGTGTTTGTAGACAAGGTAGGTACACGTGCATTGTCACCCTGTGAGCCTGTCCTCCTATGCTGTGGTGGGGGCTGCTGCATTCATCTGAAGCCACCCACCTTACCCTCAATGCCATGGTCATGACCATGGAGATCATTATCAAGACATTGAGCATGGTCATGGAAATCACTAGCAGCTTGGCATGGCATAGCATAGCACAGCACAGCACGCTAGGGCATAGATAAACGTTGACTGCAACAGCAATAGCAGACGTGATAGCGTAGTGTGTCTTCGCTAGCACACCCACTGTACCTGTCCACAGCCAAGGAAGTGGCTTGCAACTCTCTGTGCGTCTCATGCTCTGTATCTGTCAGGCCGAGCGTAGCTACTGCTGCGCTCATGGCATAGCCACGTGTGACTCGCATGCCACAATTCCATTCAAACCATAACACAGCACTGGGGTAGCATAATGTGCCTAGCCACTGGCATGCCTTAGCATAGCTCAGCACAGCACAGCACATGCCTTGGTTGCGACAGCAGCAGTGGACGTGGTAGCATAGCATGCCTATGCTAGCGCATTCACTGTACCTGTCACAGCCAAGGAAGTGGCTTGTAGCTCTGTGTGTGTCTCGTGCTATCTGTCTGTGAGTCCAAGCTCAGTTGCTGCCACAATCATGGCATAGGCACTTGTGAGTGACATGGCATAACTGCAAGGCGCTGTGACTATGGCGCAGCACACAGCGACATGGCATGGCAGCATCTGCCTAGCCACTGGTGTGCCTTAGCCCATCCGAAGCCAAAATCCAAACACTATCCAACAACTTCAGTTTACCTGAGGGACCTGTCTGAGAAATCGCCCAAGGCGTGTTCGAGAAATTCCAAGAAGACCTGTCTCACCCTCGATTCTCATCCAAAAAGGTGTGTGTGTGTGTGCACAGGTGGTGGCTGATAAATTTGGTGCGGGCATTGATGACACCCACATCAAGATGCGAGGGGCCCCTGTGCTGGAGGAGCCCTCCCTGTCCTCTCACCAGAAGATGATTGCAGACAAGCTGACGGTCTCAGAGCTCATGACCATGGCAGTTGTTGCTTTGCCGCCTGTTGTCAAAGCAAGTTTTCTGCTGTCTTGATCTGACTGTCACAAACTTTTCAGTACTTTGCATTGCTGTGAGAACAGCTCTCCCTGCCCTCCTGCGAGAAGATGAGGGCTGACGTTCTCAGAGCTCATGACCATGGCGGTTGTCGCTTTGCCGCCTTTTGTCAAGGTAAGTTTTCTGCTTTATGACTGTTGTTGCCACAAAGCCAGTCAAACTTCAGGATTTTGCATTGCTGTGAAAGACATATAATTTCTCATCCCATCAAAAGATGATTGCAGACAAGCTGACAGTCTCAGAGCTCGTGACCATGGCATTGGCATCAATGTTTTGCCGGCTGTTGTCAAGGTCTCTCTTCTGTGCTACAACTGTCAGCATCTCACATTCTGTGATGTTCCCAGTCTTTGCGCTGCTGTGCAGAGCCTCTCTCCACCAATGACATGATGACTGCAGACAAGCTGACAGTTCTCAGAGCTCATGACTGTGGCGGGTGTTGCTTTGCTGCCTGTTGTCCAGGCAATTGCATGGACGTGCATGCATTCAAAAGCAGCCACGAGGGGGCCACAACTTGTGAACATCAAAGAATGCCAGATTCTTGTCCTCCTGATTTCAGCTGCACGCCAATGCCACCGCTCGTGAACAGTATGCAAAGCATGTGTATGGCTGCCTATGATTCTGTTCTGGTTGCTATGATCTCTTCATGACTCTTACTTGATGCTGGCATGCTTGGTGTTCAGGTTGGGCAGGTTGTGGAGACTCTGAGGGGCTGCACCCACCAGGCCTTCCCAGTCACTCCAGATGTGGATAAGGCCTTTGAGTCAGCTGAGCCATTTGATCTGCATGGTATGCTCCTTGCTGGCTGTCAGCAATCGCTATGCAAGGCATGTATCAAGCCTCCCAAGCACGATGTTTGGTCAAGCATTTAGTGTCACCATGCCAGACTGTCTGCTGCAGTTAGTTCTCTGTAAAGCTTGTGGGTTGGGGCAAGTCTTCTGTCAGTTTATCAGCTTGTTGTACAGCATCATGCGCAGTTTGCAAAATCTGCCATGCCAACATGTTTGCTCAGAGTTGGCTATGGCAAGCTGTAGCAGCGCGTCTGGCCAAATATATGGGTGCTTTGGAATGACAGTGCTTGCACACTTATTCTGATGCACTTCCGCCTGGTCTTTTGACATGCATTTCAGCCTCATTCCCATGACGTATCAAAGAAGATATCAGCGTGTGCTGCTGATCCAGATCAAAATGTTTTCTGGTGTTTGCAGGCATGATTCTGCGGTCAACCATTGTCAAGCTGCTACAGCATAGGATAGGGCTTTTCTCACCTGATGTGAACGGCGACATACCACCAGCTAAGAGTCACATACCGACCACTCAACAGGTCAGAACTGCACCAAAGCGCATTTGAACATGCCACTGGAGACTAGCATCATGCATGCTGCAGCAAATAGTTGCATGACACATTTCTGGTCAGACATGTCTGTTCCCCATGGTCCATGTGGGATTTCTTTCTTATGCATGGCTTGAGCCTAAATTCAACTTGTCTGGTCTTGCATGGTGAAGCCCAGGCTGTGAGTCACGCATGAACAGGTCTATCTTTATTTGTCAGTCTTGCTTGGCACACATGCTTTGCTGCTCTGCAACTGCTGCACCGTCGCAGTTGCTAGTCAGGCTGAATGTGCTGTTGAACTTCAATTCTGTAGCCTGTTGATTACTGGACTCGCTGCATCAGCCTGACTTGTGTCTCGCCTCCTTCTGTGATCAGCCCCAAACTTGTGCTCTTGGTTGTGACAGGAACGGCTCAACTTGCTGGAGCGTTTAGAGCAGCGGCCGCTGAAGGTGCGGCCGAAGGAAGACTACGAGCCCATAGTACGGGGCCTGAGCCAGTCGGACCTGCAATCTATGATGGATCTGCGGCCGTTTATGCAGCGCAATCCCTTCGTGGTACAAGCCGACGCCAACCTGTCGAGAACGTATCGGCTGTTCCGCACCATGGGCTTGCGGCACCTGTTCGTGGGGCCTCCACAACCCAAGGTACACTGTCAGTCCTCTTTTGCTGCACAAATGCATCTGTATGTAGGCTGGCAACAAGCAATGTAGACTGCTTGAGCTGGGTCTGTGGTACTTCTGCATGCTCTCTTGCACAGCCTGACACATGGCTCAGATGCAGTGTGGAGTCAATGATTGCAATGTAGGGCTTGCTCAGCCAGCGCACTCATGTGTAACTGGTACAGCTCACAACAATTACCAGTCATCATGTGGCATCATCAATGCAATGCATGCTGTATCTCAGAGCGTTTCACCAAGCAGTGCCTTGATTTGAGCATCCTCAAAAGTAAATGTGTTGCTGGATCACCAGCCATGCCTGACAACGAGAATTCAATGCTGGACTACATTAAGTATCATCAGAAAGCTCATCTCTGTACTTGTCCAGGCAACTCAAGTCATGGTCGAATCTGTTCGCAGGTGATAGGAGTAGTGACCAGGAAGGATGTGGCTGAAGCAAATGCAAAGCTTGCTTTGGGCAGAAAAGCCAACCTGGGTTTAACAACAAACTCTGACAGTCTCACCAGACCAGATTCCCTCCCTTTCATTCCTTACGGTGCTTATGATCCGACCGTTGGGTCCTCCAACATGAGTCACATGGAGCCAATCAATGAGCGGGAACCGACTGATGGCATCGAGATGAACTACACTCTGGATGGTGAATGGCAAAATAGCCGACATCAGCCTGTAGAAAGACGAAGCGGTAGAAGAAGGGACGACACAGATACTGAACATTCCCCATTGTTAGACCGTAGTCCTGGTAGTGGCAACTTGACAGATGCTGTGTAGGTGTTTCTGCTTATAGCTTGTCCTTTTCTTCTTCCCTCCTCCCTTTTTGTCTGTGTAGTTTCTGTTTGTGGAGTCGGCTGTCTCACAACTTTTCATTCTCATCCTGGATTGCTTGAAATTCTTGCAGGATGCTGTGCTGCTTGCTACTTTAGGCCTGCAAATGGTGCAGGGTCACAGGACTTCCAAAAGCTGCATGTGTCGTTGATTAGGGGACAACACGACATACAAGGGTGTTCCACCCCTAAAAGCTGATATAGACTAGACTGATAATGGTGCTAAAGCGCTGCCTCACATTGTGTCAAGCAAAAAGCAGTCACTGCCTGTTGGTGATTTGTGACATCATATGCAAACTCTGCACATGTCATTCAAGGCACGACTACCGTAGCATGCCATAATAATGGGGCACAACGCAAGATATCGTGAGCACCGCCACCTGTATGCGTATGATATTGTCTGATCTTGACATCACATGAATCAAATCTTGGGAACACATCACTTGAGCATGCTGCAAAATGCAGCACTCACCATGCACGCATTGCAATGATCATGAGCCTGTCACAGGAATGATGTTTCTTGTAACAACTCTTAGTTTCAAGCAGGCATCACAACATCTACCAGAACCATCACATGTGGAAGTCGCTCATCATTGCTGATTTGAAATCACTCATCATTCAGAAAGAATTCTGTCTCGTTTGACGTGAACAATACGAATTTCAGCTGTCTATACGTCGACCTTCAGTCCAAGCCTGCCTTGACCAGCATTGCAATTCCATGCTATGGTCATTTCCGAGCCGGTCAAGAATTGTCAGAAAAGCGCTGCCAGAAGCACAAAACCAACCCATACATACCCAGAGAAGGAAAAAAAAACCACATACAGGATAGGCTACCAGGTTAACACATCTGAACAAGATCAAGTGGCATCATCCGCGAAATGACCTCAAGTCGTGTCGTTTTGCAATATGAAGAAAACGACAGACACCAAAACCTTGATCAGAGGTGCATGCAGTGGCACATGTAACTGCATGACATGCTCACCCATATCGTATATAAGATCTGCTTGTGCTATAGTGATGGTAAGAAATCCATGCTCAAAGAGCCTGTTCATCCATTCAAGTCCTGCTCAAATGCGCATGATTGCCTTCAGTTGTAAAGGGAGAAGCACCCCGGGAGAAAGCAGCAACACGCCCATTGCCGCCCTCCAAAATAGTCAAGTAGCTCCCTGAGTATAGCTACCAAATGTACACATTGCAAGTAGGGTACTTGCAGAAAAAGGCCAATCTCAAATTCGCCCTGAAGCCCTTGGATGAGTCATGCTCACATGCCGGCCAGCTATTGTGCTGCTTGGTATTCTGGCTGCCATCACATTTAAACATAACAGAGGCTCTGCCGACAGCGGCAGGTGCAGTACATCAGGTAACAGCACCTGTGCGGACAATCCAAGGCTGTCATCCTTCTTGGAGCACACGCCTTTGCCTCGTATGCATGAGTCCATGTACCCATGACGGCGATTGGACAAGCTCGTGGGGAAAACTTGGCACAGAATGATCTTTTCTGATGCACCCCTGAAGGTATGCTGCCCCATATGCCAGACCTGAACCCCAACAGGGGTTGTGGGGATCTCCTCTGGGGTTGCTGCTACCCCCATGTCGGCTTTGCCACTCCTACTTGCATCTGCTATAGCATGCGTCTCAGCCTGAGCGCCACTCTTGCTTGTATCTGCTGCAGCAGTTGTCTCAGCCTGAGTGGCCCCTTCAATTTCCTGACTGGTCAGATCCGCCTTGGCATCTTTTTGCTCATCGACCCTCGTTTTTTGAGACACTGACAGTGCATCTGTGCTGCCATCCGAAAACCTCTTGACTCCCGTACCTTTTACTGGTGCAGACACAGGCGGTGCATCTGTTTTGCCATCTTGAGGCATCGTCACTTCAGCAATGCCGCTGCTGTTTCTGCTGAAGGCTGCGTTCTCATGCACAGTCATGCCTTGGGGAGTTGCCCCCGGGCTGCCAGAAGAGCCCTTTGCCCACCAGTCATCAAAGTCCCTGTCAGACAGTACAATGGCGTTACCACATCTGTGAATGCAAGTTTGCATGGCATGCTGTTTCATATCTGCATGGCATGCTGTCTGATATCTGCATGGCATGCTGTTAGATATCTGCATTGCATGCTGCAGGAGGAATTGGGGGCATGAAGACACGCAAAGCGCAGCATGTGCAAAGTGGTAAGACAGATGGCTGCAAGAACAGCATGCCAGTCCTGTGTCCAAAACGAAGTCTGTGTTGGCACACATGGGCTCATTACCTCAGCTGAATCTATTGTTGTTTGAGCAAATATCACATTTAGCTACACCCTTTGGGATGTTGAAACAATACGCATTGGTCCATACCTAATATTGCGTGAGCCCAAGTCAGTGGCACGAGACATCAGCCGCAGCAACCCCACCCTAGAGTTGGGGGTGCCCATGGACACACTTCTTCTTCTGGCATAGGCATCCAGGTCACCACTGCCAGCTGGCAAACCGGATTCTGGATCTTTTGCTGCAGCAGCTGCTGCTGCTGCAACTGAAGACAGACCCCTAGGAAGGCTCTTGGAGTATCTGCTCATTGTGGATGACCGCTTGCTGAGCGTCACTTGTCTGCCCACAATGCCTGCAGTGACAGCCCATTATCAGTCTGCATCGTGTGGTGACACAGTGTCGAACGCAACTGATGACAGGCCTCTTTAGGGAGGCTCTTGAAGCATCCGCTCATTGTGAATAATTACTTGCTCATTTTCACCTGTCTGCCCACAATGCCTGCATCATGATGGACTGTCAACTACATTGCGGTTATCTGGCGACACAGCACGGTATGCATCTTTGATACACAGGGCACAGGTTAGATGGTGACAGGTTCTGACTATGATGCCCCATCAAGATGCAAGCTGCATTGACGCACGCTGATAATAGTGCTGCAGCGCTGTCTGATGTTCATGTATGACGCCTTGTTTGAAAGTTCCTGACTTCAGTCTCAGCCTTGACCTTTCTGATAAATTGATTTGCTCTTGATGTGCCGTTGCAAGTGTTATCAGGCTCAAATTGACCCAGTGCTAAATGCATGCAGATAATTGGTGCACCAAGCTAAGGGCATGTGCTAAGCAGGTCAGCCTAAGAAGATCTGGAATGACATTGTTTTGTCTGGCTTCCACAAGTTGAACATTAGATGTCCTTACAAAGACGCTCAGAACAAGCCAGCCTGGCAAAACAGCTGGCAAAACAGAGCTTGGGCCACACACACCTAGCACATGTGCTGGACGGTGTAATGACTGTTATGATGTGCTGACCTGACAAGGATGTCTTTGAGCAGATCAGCTGTGCAGCTGCCTTGTCAACTTCTTGGCGGTGCACCAGCAGTGCATGGTTCTTTTGGGCAATATGACTCAGCGGGGCTGCTGGCAAGGGCCCTATGCCCTGAGCCCCTGTCCACTCCAGGCCCACTGTGTCTGCCAGCGATTGCTCAACCAGAATCTGCAGCAACATCACAGACTTTTGACCGTAATATGAAGCCATCTAAAAAAGTGTCAGCGTCTGTGAAGACATGCACAAAGCTTATCATGGATGCAGGCAAGCGTCGTGGACAAAGGCTAGCAGCTGTCTATCATGTACAGCTCAAAAGTCATGGACAGAGTTGCAGCTTGCCAAAATGTGGCAAGGCAGCTGGACAGACAAGTGATACAAGCTGGGTTGTGAGAGCTGATACATGCAGGCATGCATGGTTGGCAAACAGAGGGATTCCACAAATACAGTACTCTCTTTGTAATGACACTCATGTAAGGACAATCTTGATGTAAGGACAACGCCATTGGTACCCAATCACTGCATTCTGACTGCACTGTTCCCTCTGAGTAAGGACAATTTGATGTAAGGACAAGTTTTTGGTAACCGAAGCAGTTGTTACGAAGGGAGTTTACTGTATGTGATTACCTGGCCTGCATTGCAGCCGCCCCAAAGGCGTGATGCTCTGCTGACTGGCGCTCCCACATAGTCAGCACGCCCTGCATTGACATGCAGCATCTTGATGGCTCTATCTTGTTTGGTGCATTGCAAGTGCTGGTCCAGGGCTAAGTCAGCAGTGTCAAGGTACCCAACTCAATGCACTTGGTGCCAAGATGTAGCAAGGACAGCTGAGACCACATAATTCTGCTGGCAGGCATCTTGTCAGCCTTTGCAGCCTTGACAGGTGCTCAGCGGTGAACAGGACTTGCTGAGAATGCAGGTCCAGGTTTTGTCATGTTAGGCCACACCCAGGCTCAATTACATGCAGAACTCTGAAAAGTCCGCATGCCTTAAATGTGTTACAATTTGGCAGAGCTGAGCAAGACAGGTTTGATACACAAGCTTGTACACTTTACTGTAGTACAGCGCATAGTCTCAGCGCTGCTTGCTTGTCTGGCCATGAAGACTTGAGACCTGAAACAAGCTTTTGGTTGGGGAACTCGTGCGGTCTCACTTGGTAGCAGCTCTCTGTTCTCAGTTGGTATTGGTTTGCGGTTTGAACCCAGGCTGGTTCAGCCACATGACTGTCCAACAATAAAGCATGTCAGTAACCTCCACAAGCTTTGTGTCCATGTGGAACTCAACAGAATCAATAACGACGACCATACTCACTTCCCTTGCAGGTTCTACGTGAGACACCAGTAGTCATGAAGCATACCTGTAAGAGCATGAGGGCACAGCCTGGTGATAGGCCCTTGCACTATGCCCACTTTGGCTGACAAGCCCTTGAACAGCAGCTGTCCCGTGACAGGGTCATGCTGCTCGGTTGTAGGGGTCATGCTTAGCAATGCTTCACCCCAAGGCAGCCTAAAGCATCAGCACAGCAGCTGTCAGCTAAGACTGGTAGCGCAGAGCTGCTAAGCTTATATTGACAGGGTCATGTCTCTACTGCAGGCTCCATGCTTAGCAGTGCCTCACCCCAAGGTAGCCTACACCACCAACACAGCAGTCATAAGGTCAGAGGCTGACAGGCCCGCAAACAATAGCTGGCCTGAGACAGGGTCATGCTACTCTGTGATACGGGTCATGCTTAGCGATGCCTCACCCCATGGCAGCTCACAAGACCACCATGTCATTTGTGAGCTGTGAGCAGCAGCACAGCCAGTGAGACTTTACATCAACAGCACTGCACTGTTGGCCAACCATGGCAGCGCAGCGTTTCTGAGGTTGCATTTGCAGCAGAACTATTCTACCTTTCTGCCTCAAAGCAAAGCAGCCTGCATTGACAGCACACATTGCTTGGTCTCCATTGCTCACGTCGTACAGTGGCAGCATTGCAAGTTCAATGATGATGGTACTTGCTGCCTGTGAGGCAGTGAGCAGCTGGGAAACTATAAATACTTCGGCTTAGGTTGTGGGCGTGCAGATCAAACAGTCAAGCATGGCACTGCAAGATCTCACACAGATCTTGCTGCTGGCACAAACCCAGCAGTGCTCAGCTCAACTTGTGTATATAGCTCTGGACTGCAGAAGCAAATAGCAGCGTGTCATGCATGTCTCCAGGAGCTAAGCCATGTCATGCATTCCACAAGAAGCTTGAAGCCTGTCATGCATTCCAGAAGCTTGAAGCATGACATGCAATTCAGAAGAAACATGGAGTATGCATTCACGAGCAGAGGGTGCATACTTGAGAAGAGCCAGCTGCAGGGTCACAGCCCACTCCAGGGCTGCCCTAGCGCTGCAGAAGGCCAGCAGGAAAGTGCCCTCCTTTTCTTGGCACTCGTAACCGTCAAACAGCAGCAGGGTCGTTCGCAAGCAAGACTTGAATCTGCCCAGAGCTATCAGGGCCAGCTGCTTATCAACGCTGGCAACCTCCTGCAATTGAGACCGCTGACAGTGAGATCAGCTGAAACTACAACAAGGCACTCATACCCATCAAACAGCAGCAGAATAGTGCGCAGGCAGAATTTGAACCTCCCCAAGGCAATTAAAGGCCAGCTGCTTATCAACGCTGGCAACCTCCTGCAGTTGACAGACATGAGCTGATTCAGTGTGTTGTGTCTGTGTTGATCTGCAGGAAGGTGCAAATCCTCAACTTCTGCTTGTCACTGATGGGCGCCTCCAGCAGTCAACAACAGGTGAGATGTTTCAAAGTAAAAGCTTTTGGTGACAGTGTATACAGATCAATCCAAACAGTGAAGAGAGATTATGGCTCAGGCAGTGACACAGCAGCAAGGTGGTGCGCAGGCAGGACCTGAACCTCCCCAAGGCAATCAAGGCCAGCTGCTTATCAATGCTGGCCACCTCCTGCACTCGCAATCTTTTTCGGTCTGTCACTGGCAGAATGATCAAACAACAGTTCTTGTAAGACACAGCTTGGGCTGTTAAACAGCAGCAAGGTGGTGCAATCAGGACCAGCCGCTTGCAGTCAACACCATGTGGTCCACTTGCAGACCCTGTCTACAGACTTTCAAGGAGGTGAGCAAAAGAATTTGCTGCACAACTAGCACGTCATGCAGATCAAGGCCAGCTGCCTGCTAGGCACGCTGCTTGCCGTTTATGGGCTCCCCGGGTTTTGCTTGAAGCACAGCATGATTGTCAAATGTGTATACACCAACACCTCCACGCTTGAAACCCATGTGTGAGCGAACCAGCAGCACAAAATAGCATCATGCTTCGTGACATGAGGGGACTTAGAACAACGAGACAAGGAGGATGTCTTGCATAGCATGCAAGCAAATGCGGAACAATGTGAAAGTTCACCTTGCAGCCTGATTCAGAAGCAAAGGCAAAGGTGACATCCGGCAAGTCCTGAGAGGAGCGCTGGGTGGTGACAGGCGACCCCCCCAGACCCAGGTGGGCTCCCAGGGGGTTGATCTTCTGGTGAGGGGTTACCTTGCCTGCAGCTTGAGCCCCAGGGGCATCAAAGAATGAGGGAGCAACCTGTATGCAGAGGTTGTGCATTGTCAACTTACACAAACGGAAAATTGTTGCATTACAAGGACCACCTCAGGGCACATCACACAGACGAGACCGCCTCATGTATGACAAATGACACCAGTCACAAATCAGACGTACTGGCATGAGGCAAGGACTGTGATGACCAATATTCTCCAATATAAAGCATGCGATACACGCATACATTCAATGTGGCATGCAAGGACAACCTACGCATGCAGCCTGACATCTTTGTCAGCATGTGTCCTGCTTTCTGCTCATAGTGCTAAGCAGCTGTCAAACAGCAGCGCAATGCAGATTGGAGGATCATGGACATGCAGCGGATGAGTGCACAGCGCTGGGCTGCGAGGGGAGGGAAAGAGGCACAAGGGGGAAAGGAGCGAGGACAAAAGGGAAGAGGGGAGTGACAAAAGGGAAGGGGTGTAGGAGCTCAGCACAGCAGCAAAGATATAGGCTCACCTGGCTGGTCTGATCAAAGGGGGCAAAGAGGGCGGCCCTCTCCACCAGGGCTTCAGGCAGGATCTGCCTCACATGCTCCCCAGCAATACATGGCAGCGCAGCGTCATCAGCCGTATATGCCCTGTTACGGCACTCTGACAGCAGGTAACTGCCCATGTCTATGAGGATGCAGGCAGAGTGCTGCTGAGACGCCAAAGCGGTGGACTCTGAAGCTGCGTGGGCAGCTGATGACCTGCGGCGAAAGCTGGTGAAGAAGCTGCTGACCCCGCTTCTGGAAGTTTGGTGCTCTTCCATGCCCACTGCAGGAGAAATCAAAGAGGTCAGATCAATTGACTTGCCTGCTTGAAGAAGATAGGCATGTTCAACACACTGCTGAAGAGAGCATTGCGCAAAACAGACTGGCCGACTGAAGATGTCACTGTGAATGGTCTAACTATGTCAGACAGGAGAAGAGTACCAATCAAGCCTATATGCTTGAAGGACTACACTACATCAAGCCATTTCGGCCTGAGATTGGTGGGAATTTGGGGCTTGAGCTTCTGATGCCAGGGAAAAGGGCTCGCCCACGCAGGGATAGGGAAAACGAGGGCAGCAAAATGATGACTGACCAAAAAGATTTATCTTTTGGCAAGTGCTGGAACCTCCATTGCTGAAAAGCTGAAAACAAAGAACAGGGCAAGCGTCGAAGGAGGGCCCACAAAACAGAAATTGAGACAAGAAATCGCTGAGCATCAAGGTGTATCCCTGCAGACAGCCTGTGGGCAGGCAGCAGAGCATTGCTGAGGCCTCTTATTCACTTGAAGGAAGCAAAGCATTCAGCACTTTAGTTTGAGAGCCTACGGACTAGAGGTTCAGAGGCGGTGAGACTGACCATCGAGATATATCTCTGTGGAGAGTCTGTGAGCAGGCAGCAGGTCAGTGCTGGACGCCCCCCTCTGCTTGAACGACAGCAAAACAGCAAGCTTTGGTGAAGGAGTGGAGGTGGAGGTGTTTGCAAGGAGCGGGCCAGAGTAGGGGTTGAGACGTGACTGACCATCAAGATGTATCTCTGTGGACAGTCTGTGGGCAGGCATCAGGTCAGTGCTGGAGCCACCCATCTGCTTGAAGGAGAACCAGGAGGACCGCTTCTGCTGCTGCAAGGCGGCTTTGCCGGCAGCTGACTTGGACATGCCACTGACAGCTTGCAGCAGGCCGTCTGTGCTGTGAGTGCTCTGTGCACTTGGGCTAGACGCCTGCAGTTGAAGCATTTGGGTGAGGTGTCTACTGTGTGTTTGCTGAACAAGATTAGAACCAATAACTGCCTGGAGAGGATGCAGCGTTGGCACCGGTGAGCTTTTGGCTGTGCCTGTGCTCAGAGTAATGTGGTGTCAGGAACATGAATGGGTTGTTGGTGGACCAACACCAGAAGGAGAAGAAGAAGAAGAGGAGAACAAATGTCAGACTCAAAGAACAGCATGTGCGCCTCGCCTCAAATGTGTTGACCTAAATGCTTGCTGAAGAAAGACCAGAACAACAGGGCAAAACAGCATCACACCTGAGCTGGATGCAAAGGTGCAACTCCTACACCGCAATCCTCCAATTGAATCATGCAATGCAGCAGCAGCAGCAGCAGCAGCAGCAGCAGCAGCATTCTGCAGCCAGACCTGCAAACATTGATATCAAGCGCCCACCAAGGGCGTCTTGAAGGCTGGTCTGAAGTTCTCCGAGCTAATCTTACAGCACCATGAACAGCATCATCAGCAGCAGCATCAACAACAGCATCAATGGCAATGATGCCAGCAATGTTGTCTGGAGTCAGATCATGTCAGATCAGTGCAAAGTGACAGCATCGGCACCTACCAAGGGCTTACTGAAGGCAGGTCTGAGGCCCTCAAAGCTAATCTTGGATCGGCTGCGCTCCAGACTGGACCTAGGGCACTGAAAGGTGAAGGCTGGCAGCTGAATCTCATGCAGCCGCCCTGCTGTATGCTGGGCAGTGGCATTGCTCAGCAGCACCTGCCCACCTGCTGGCAAGTGGGAGACTGCCTCTGTCAACTCAACCATCTCGCCTCTGTACTCCACCTGCTTGGTCACATTATGAACCTGCATAGGCAGATACTTTGCTGAGCCAATCACTGATGGAATGATGGTGGTTGCACTGCTCCCGCAGCCGACGTGCTGCGTGCTGTGCTGTGGCGTTGCTCAGCAGCACCTGCCCAACTGCTGGCAAGTGGGAGACTGCCTCTGTCAACTCAACCGTCTCTCCTCTGTACTTCACCTGCTTGGTCACATTGTGGACCTGCACACGCAACTGTCATGCTGAGCAGACCAACCATGAGTGTGTCTAGAGGCAGCTAGCTGAATGCTGGACCTTGTTGAACAGGACCTGTGCCTGCTGGCTGAGTAGGCTGGTAGAGAGCATCTGCCAGCTACACTCTAACTTTCTGATCCATGCCTGTGTAGTTACACGCTGCACCACATCCTGTGCACCACCATGGATGTGCTCAGCATTTAATTGGTCTGGGCAAGGGGATCAACACGAGGCCATGCTCTTAGAGAATTCGCTTGAATGTTTGCACAAGCTTACACTCAAGGTAGGAATTCTTTAGCAGGGCATTGCTTGAGAAGCGCTGTGGATCAGTTATAGGACTCACAATGATCTCTTTGGGGACGCCAGTATTGATAGCCATTCTGACCCCGAGCCCTCCTGAACAGCAGCTTGCCTTCAGGGCAGGTCTCCAGCCTAGCCTGAGGCTGTTGCACAAGGCTGCGCATAAACAGGCAAGAGGTGGCTTGCAAACGCAGTTTCATGACATGCAGACCGCTGACTTACAATGATCTCAGTAGGGACACCAGTGTTGATAGCCATCCTGACTCTGAGTCCCCGGAACAGCAGCTTGCCCTCAGGGCAGGTCTCAAGGCGGGCCTGAGGGTGGTTCAACAGCTCAAGGGGCCAGGGGGCCTCTAATAGGGCTAGCTGCACATGCAGGGCCCAGCCTATCGCATCCAAGGGCTCATGAAAAGCCACAATGAAAGCATCTCCTTCTGTGGTTACCTACAGCATTGGATGAGTGAAGTCAAGTATGTTGATATCGAAAACTGGTTGACATTGTGATTTCTATTAGGCTGGCAGGGCTAGCTGCATGTGCAGGGCCCAGCCTATGGCATTCAGACGCTCGTGAAAACGCCACGGCGAAAGTGTTTTTTCTTCAGTAGTCACCTGCAGTGGCAACAAGTGTATGTGAAGGCCTCAGCAATGAGGGTGTGTCAGCAGCTCAGGGGGTCTCCAGCAGGGCTAGCTGAACATGAAGGGCCCAGCCTGTCGCGTCCAGAGGCTCATGGAAAGCCACGACGAAGGCATCCCCTTTTGTGGTCACCTCAAGTCACATGAGCAGCATGTCAAGGGCTCGGACAGCAGCTGCGGGTGAAGCACTCAACAATAAGGGTGGGTCAGCAGCTCAGGGCGCCAGGGGCCCTCTAGTGGGCTAATTGCATGTGAAGGGCTCAGCCTATGGCGTCCAGAGGCTCATGAAAGGCCACAATGCAAGCGTCCCGTTCTGTAGTCACCTACAATGGCAGCAGTCAGCTTGTTGGCATCATAGCTAAAACAGTTGAGCAGCAGAGACCGCAGGGTGAGGTCGTGCAAAGCACAAGCATGTGTCATAGCGTCACAAAATTGCAGGCTGAAACAAAGGGGTCATCAGCAAGACGCTGACACTGCAGCCGGTGAGACTTCACAGAAGCAGCCCTGTTCAGGCCAAGCAATCAGTAGTAGGTCACGAGCGAGGCAGCTCACCTCATAGCCAAAATGATTGGGCAGAACGGATCGCAAAGTGTGGTCATGCAGTGCCAGAGCAGCGTTTGTGATGCGGCTGTTCAACGCAGCCTGCAGCTAGCGCTTGACCATGCTTCACCTCATGCCCAAAATACTTGAGCAGCTGAGACCAAAGGGTGTTGCCATGTCATGCAGATGGCGTGAGCAGAAAAAGTTGTCCACCACCACTGAGCACCCCACAGATTCTCACCTCGTAGCCAAAGTACTTGGGTAGTAGAGACCGCAAGGTGTGGTCATGCAGTGCCAGAGCAGCATTCATGATGCGGCTGTTCCACTCCCACAGGGCCGTGCTGCCCTCCACATCAGTCATGGCAATGCTCATGCCCTGATGGAACACTTCCATACCCATGCCCTGTCGCTCCATCAATGTCCCAGGGGCATGCCTGCAGCAGCAGAACCGCTTTGTTAGTCTTCATGGTGCGGCTGCCTCACTCCCGCGGCGCCGTGCTGCCCTCCACATCAGTCATGGCAATGCTCCATCAGTGTCCCAGGGGCATGGCTGCAAAGACAGCAACAGATCATAAGCATCCTCCTCTGAAATACACTGCAGCTCACAAAGCAACAAGAAGAAGCAGGAGAAGGTGTCAATGCACAACAGTCATGGCGATGCTCATGCCCTGGTGGAAGAGCTCCATGCCCATGCCCTACTGGTCCATCAGTGTTCCAGGAGCATGCCTGGAGTGACACAGTTGTTGCATAGGCAGCCTTGTCAGCTAGAGGCTAAAGAACATCCTTGTGCTCTCAGCGCGGCTGTTGGACAGACAGCACATTGTTTGCAAAAGCAGCCCCAAGCTGCTGTCTTGAAAGACATACAGAAGCGCAATGTCACAGCGAGCCTCCTCAAGTACTGGTACAGGACATGTTTCAAGCCCAGACTGCAACAGCGTCAACCTCATTGTGGCAGGAAATTGTCAGAGGCAAGAAGATTGCATGCCAGCAGGTGCCTACCTGCGCTTGAGGCCATTGATACGCATCGTCTGCCACTCATTGATAAGGCGTTTCCTGTACATGAGGTACAGGCACAGCAGCACAATTGCCAGCAGAGCCACTGTGCCACAGGGAGCTGCAATAGCCCATATGGTTGATGAGTTGGTGCGGACGATGCACTCCATCTCAAACAAGCCTGCATGACACAACAATGACTGAGGCATGGTCATGATTGCTGAGTAGGAACAGACAATGCATTGCATCTTGGATAAGCTTGCGTGACAATACCATTTGCTGATGTAGGTATGGTAAGAGCATAGCGCATGCTTTGGTAGGTCATGCTTTGAGGTCTCAGCTGAGGGCACTGTAGCTCATGCTTCAAATGCATAGCCTGCTTCAGACGCATGACCAAGTTTGGCCACGTATTGCTTGAGCCGTCCATGGAGTCAGTCTAACTCAGAGACATACAGAAGCAATGCAGAGGCAGTTGAAATTAAGTTTGTGCGAGCCGGCTGGCAATGCCTAGTGTCTCATTTGTCATCAGGTGCATATGCTGCACCTTGCAGAACCTGTTTTGATGGAGCATGCGTGAGCTGCAGAGCCTGATATCTGATATGTCAGGACATTCATGATGTGCAGTGCTTGATGTGTCAGGCAATGCAGGAGCTGCAGGGGCAACTACCTGATGCGTCAACAAAGTAGTTTGGGACCAGAGGCGCGGTACAGGTACAGCCCTCATAGGAATACAGCAATGGCTCTGCTGCCACATAGTTGTAGAAGTATGCTGTGGTCAGGTTGGACTGGTTAGCAGGGCGCTGCAGCTGCATGGTGGGGCAGACTATACCAGGCTTATTGGCTGCAGTGCTGGTCTGATTGGGGTCTGACAAGAAAAGATTGGAGTAGCAGCTGCTGTTGTACACAGCTGCAGTACCGCCAGCAGCTGCATGACAAGCAGATTTAGTAAAAGGTGGTTGACGAGGAAAAGCATCTGAATTGCCTTAGCCATAGCCATATGCAGGGTTGCATCACGCAGCAACATATGGCTGCTGCTGAGTAGTGCACTGAGCAATTGCCCAGAATGGTCTAAGCCGCATGGGCGTGTCTAGCAGCTGTGCAGCCAGCGAGTCAATAGTGAGTGGCGAGAGACATGTCTTGATTGCCTAGCATGGCCTTGTGAAGCATGCTTTAGCTTGATCGCAGCGAAAATGCCTTGTGCTACATCAGACGAAGAGCAAGCAGCAGTGGGCAAAGCTGCACACAAGGGCAAGCGGCCCTGCAACAGCTGCAACAGTACAGCTCTTGGTAAGAGCAAGACAAAATCCTCACCATGCATCCTCTAAGAAGACTGCAGGAGCACATGTGTCAAGCAATGTCTGCAACATGAGCAACAGAGGCTTGCACACACATCAAGGCAATGCACAAGCAGGAGGGCAGGCACATACTTGGCTCTGCACACTTGTTCTGCAAGAAGGTGTCTTGAAGCTGCATGATGAGCATGTTGCTTGTGATGGCAAAGGGCACATCCACAATCTGACCTGTGAGACCTGCCAACCAACCACAACAGGCATGATCAGCTGCCAGTGTGAAGAGCATCGCTAACAACTTGACATTCGATCAAGCATTACAAACACTGACAGATGTTAGTTGGCCATTGTGCCTAATGACATTGTGTCGTGTCGGCCATTGTGCCTAATGAGATTGTACAGTATCGCTGATGCGATTTTGCTCTTCTGTTGTTCCTGATGCATTTTTGCTGCTGCCGTACTGCTGCAACACGACACAGGTCTGTAGGAGATGCTATGCTTGCAGTCAAGATGTGTACACTGCGGCTGTCATTGTGCAAAGTGCGTGTTCTCAAGCATTGCGCAGCGGCATGGCCTGCTCAAGCAGCCGACCTGGATTGTGTGAAAGGAATATGATGGCCAGGTCTGGAAGCCCCGTGAAGACTGCAGATGGCAATGTGCCAGTCAGGTTTGCGGCTGCATTCAGCAAAACTATTGTCAGCTATCTGCTGGCCAATGCACGAATGTGCGGCTTGCATATGGCTGCAACATGTTTGCGCTTCTGGTGCAGCATGCTGTCGTGGTTTCCCGCCACCTAAGGTCTCACTACATCAGTGTATAGTCTCCTGCAAGCTGCTGTTGCAGCATTGCCTGCAAGCCAAGTGGCTGACATAGCATAAAGGGATGAAGGCCTTGCAGAATGACGTTGCAAAGATTTTGCGGCAGGCAGCATGCTGCTGCTATACTGATACTGCAGCACAGCTACATGTATACTGCTTGCTTTCTGTCTGTTAGAGATGGCTGCAGACCTGTGAGAGACAACTGACCAACTGACTGAAAGTCAGAGCAAGTTGGTAGCACGCTCTCTGAAGCTGTCAAGCAGCATGTCACACCCCACCAACGGCAGTAGCTGTAGTTCTCTGTGAACCATGGTACACTCAGCGTGAAGACATCCGTGAAAAGGGAGTAGTCCACCGCTGTGACACCTACAAGAAATCAGGATGTTCTGTGCTGAGGCCCTTTGTTGTGCTGCTCCTACTTTAGATCATGATTCGAGATAGGCAAGCTTACTGGTGGTGGACAGTGTGTCTTCATATGCTGACACCATTTCCGCTGCTGCAGAATACTTGTATGCTGCATTCCAATAGTCTCCACCCAAGGCATTGTATATCTCTGTCAATGCTTCACGCTGTGCGGGAATGTCATTCTGTATCTGGTACACAGAGTTGATGACCAAATTTCCTGCCAAATCAGTGTGGGCAACGACACTGTTGGTAGCCGCTGAATACAGCCCAGCCGACACTGCTGCAGCGCCTGCAACACATGAGATGGTACTAAATGCTGCGTGCGCAATGCAAAACACCACACTCGGTCCTTGCCTCACCTGTAACCATGGACACAAGACATAGTACAGCTTGCATGCCTTGTTCCGTGCGCGTCTACTCGCTACCCAGCGCAGGCCAACGCGCTGACCAGCATCTCGCCCTCCCTGTATAGTTGCTCAGGGCATGCCTGCTTGTGCACGGTAAATGCTGAAATGCTTGATCACCGGGCAAGGGCGTCAGAAATCGCAAGTCAGCTCTGGACTTCGAATTCGCCAAATCTAGCTCATCTCTCAAAGCTTTTGGCTCAACATTTTTTGGTGGCTCAAAACTTCAGTCAGTCACGTGTCAAGCAAGCTGTACATTTGCACGTGATTGAGAAGGGCAAAATCAGTTTTCGTCGCTTTTGCTTTCGATCACCTCGATTTGACCTTGATCGCGTATGGCTGGCTCGCAAAATGAGCCACGATATTATGAGTCAGCAGTCGAGGTGCATCATGCGGTATGTCTGGCTTCGCAGGCTTTTCGCAGTGATGACAGCTTCTGCGGCAAGCTTCAGGCTTAAGGCCAGCCAGTACTGACTGCTACTCCGATACTGCTTCATACGACTGCATAGGAAGTCCTGCTGCTCAATCCAGCATGCTGTCAAGGTCAAGTCAGCAAGCGCGGCGTAAAGCACCCTAGCAGCGAACATGCAGAGATGGCTGCAGCTGTCCAACAGAACAGCTCTGCTTTGGTTGGCTGTAACTGGTGAGGCAGCATGCGTTGAGCAATCAGCCTTCTGTTGGTGACGCATTACCATACACATGTGTGAGGCTAGCGGAGATGCACAGCCACTGCTGTTGCAGGTGTGCTGCTTAGCTCAGCTGTGCAAGCGGAAGTCACGCTAGAGCTGAAGTCAGACCAGACTGGGGACGTCATTGCTGACCTGACAGAGTCTGGGCATTTCAGCTTATACAGCTCATACCAGCCGGAAAATGACATACCTGCACAGCGCGCCGCACTGGAAAATCTGTACTACACAACCCAAGGACAGAACTGGACCCATGGCGCCTACTATTCGACGGTCTTCTTGGAGCAGATTGAGTACTTTGCATATGCGTATGCAAACTACACAGGCAAGGCTGCACTTTGTGCAGAGCACGTAGCGCATGCCACAATATTGCGCCAATGTGACCCTCCATGGGTCAATCTCTGCTGATCATTGCTTTCAAAGCAGCAATCCCAGGCTGCCGCTACAGACAGAGGCTCCTATTGTGGCGCCTCATGCCACAAACTTTGCTTTTCTTTTCTTACAAGGACTTGACCCAATGACGACAATTTGCAGGCACAATCTATGTGGATTTTCCCTCGTTTGTGGGCATCATGCTTTTGAAGGTGCCATGGTTCACACCTGGCTTCAGTTACTGCCGCTGGTGGGGGGTTGAATGCTGCCTGACAGCTTCAGAATCAGCCCTGCCAGCCTGCAGTGGCGGCTTTCAGTCTGTGGGCACATTAGCACTAGCAGGTCAGCATTCCACATCTTCCCAACTACAAGACAGCGCAGCAGACATGCAGTGCTGCAACCCATACTGTGTGGTAGTTTTCCTATGCTGATGAGGACCTTGTGCCATCTCTTCTTACCCTGGCAAAACAGCTTGCTGAAAATGCATTTGCATCAACAAAGCTTGATCAACTGTGGTTTGATGAACATTCCAATGAAAGCTGTACTTTCTTTGCAGGTGCTGGGCTTGTGGGCACTTTCCCGCCATTGTACACAGAGCTGCCAGACTTGACACTGCTGTTTGTAGCCAACAATCCTCGTAAGGCAGTCTGACCTCAGCCATGCACGAAGCACATGCATGACTGAAACAGCCAAGACACCATTCATCTGGCATACAGATGCACGAGAGCTGTACAGCATTCTCACGTCTTGTTTGAATTGCTGCCACACCTTGTCACAACAAAATTTCGGATGATTTGACATGGTAGCTTGACTGTCCAGTTCGCGGCCTAGCAATCCGGGCTTTGAGCACTACTCATGCCTTCAACTGATTATGGTCCTGAGTGTTTTTGCAGAACTGGTGGGTGTGTTAAGTAATGTGACTGATGTGGTGCGGGCCAACATGCAGCTGTTCCAATTAAGCGGTACTTCCTTGCAGACACCCTGTGCCACCCCAGGTGTGTCATTGTATGGTGCTGCCCACTTGCTCTTACCAAATCGAGAACAGCTTTCACAACTGTCACATGCATGCAATACAGTAATCATTAGGCACTCAAGCTTTTCCACGACCACATACTGCTTGATGACATCCATGCCGCTTCTTCATTGCAGAGTGCATGGCACCCACAGACTTCAAAATCACAGCGCTGTGCTTTGTTATGCTTCAGCTATGCTTGCCACAACTCAGCAAGCATGATCATTGCCTTTGCATCTGCTGAGATGATAGTTTGCTCTATGCTTACCTTATTGCAATGCATACGTGGCGTCACAAACAAGTTGCATGGCAATGCAAATCTTATTTCTATCACAATCCAACTGGAGATGAGGATAGATCCTTACCATTACCATTTCAAGTGTTTTTCTTTGCATCAGCCGACCAGCTACCCTATTGCATTGGCAGTCAAAAACATGTGTTGTTGCAATGCGCAGGTCCCGAGGGCAAAACAGCTATTTACCAAGGTGCCTGCATCCCAAACTTGTTCTCTTGGAACAGCCAACAGCAGTCTGCCTCCTCCAATAAGGAAGGCATGATCTGTCCTGGGCTGACCATCAACCGGCCTGACAGTGTCACCAACTTGTCAGCTTCGTACTACAACAATGTGGTGTCAACAGACCCTTTGTTGTACTGCTACCAAGGCTGCAGATGTGCATCGCCTCTCGTGGCCTTCTACTATGTTGACGGATCAGGTAGCTGTCATTGCTGTCTTTTTTGACCTGACTGTTGGGTGTTCCACCTGGAAATGCCCGTGCTGAGTGTGTCTCATCTGTTCAACCTGCCTCTGGGAGCCAAGATCATGATTCGCTTGTGCAGCCTGTCAGATACGTTGTCATAGCATGGTGGCAAGTTGACAATGCATGCTTGCAAGTCTAGACAGGTCACACAAGCAGATAATTGCAAATAGGTGTTGGGGCTTGCAGAAGTGATCCTCAAAGATGTGCTTAGCATTGAACATTGCACATCACGTCATGCAGTCACTTCAGTTTTGTGTCATGCACTGCCATTGCCGCTCAGGGTGTTGCATACATTGCTCACAACTTGACTGTTGGTCCGGCCTGGTCAGAGTTGCCCCTGATATCGACTGTTTGTGTTTTGTAATGCAGGCTTGTTTCAGATGAATTGTATAGCTGTACAGAAGCCAAACTGGGGATGGTACTTGGTAGGCCCGATCGCAGGTCTTGGCGCTTTGGCATTACTCATCATGTGGCTCGTCTTAAGGTACAGGCACAGCCTGTTGCGTGTGTGGGAGACCATGCATGTCAACTCCCTCAAACGCAAGTAAGTTCCAATCCTATGCTGTCATGTTGCCCGTTTCGCTTGACATCATGCTGGTTGACTGTTTCCAGATGTGCTTTTTCCACTTGCCATCATGCTGCATTGAAAACATGCCCTTCTCACTTCGACACTTGACCAAACCCCGATCAGCCATGCAAGTGTGATCTTTCCCAGATTGTGGCAGGCTCCAGCGCGTGTTTTTGATTCCCCCCAAGCTTACTTGAGATTATGTATCTGCGTATTGCTACAGCAGCAGACGCATGTCACCTGAGCCTCACATCAGCAAACACCCTCATGGCATCGGCTGTGTTACCTTTTTGTCGCAGCATCTCTGCATTTCCTGTGAATATGACATTGGGTGGTGGCTGTCTGGATGTCCCTAGCTGAAGCTACACCAGGCGCTGACATGCCACACAGGTCAAGCTTCATGTGTGCATGGCAAGCCTTGTGGCCTGTACCTCAACAGTGCAGCTGTTTGTGATGCAGACTCTGTGAATTACTTGGTCCAGACAGGTGCTTTCTACCAGTGTACGCTTCTCAGTTCACCTCAGATGCTGCATCTTGTGCAGTCTCGGCACACAGCAATGCTGTTGCAAGATGCACTTGTGTTGCCACTCTATAGGCAAGGCAGCAAGCATTCAAAACTAAAACCTTCTGTCGGACTTGACTGCAAGCATGAGCTGTCACAGATGTGTGATTCAGCAATTGCTCACAGGAATGCCCCTGAAACCTTAATGGGCAGGCAAGGCATGAGAATGGATCTCTTTCACAGCGGTGTCACTCTGGTGATGTCAGACATAGAAGGGCTGCAGGCTCTACACCAGGCAACCTCACTGCCAGCATGAGCTGCCAGACATATGTTGACCAGTGACTGTTTATAGGAATGCCCCTGTACTTTAATGGGCAGGCAAGGCATAGGAATGGATCTCTTTCACAGCGGTGTCACTCTGGTGATGTCAGACATAGAAGGGCTGCAGGCTCTACACCAGGCAACCTCGCTGCCAGCATGAGCTGCCAGACATATGTTGACCAGTGACTGTTTGCAGGAATGCACCTGGGACTCTGATGGGTAGGCAAGGCAAAGGCATGGACCTGTTCCACAGCGGCGTCACCCTGGTCATGTCTGATATAGAAGGGCTGCAGGCCTTGCATGCGGCCACTTCAGCTCGCTGCATGGGCGCAGCTCTGACTCTGCATGAGAATGCTCTCAGAGCAGTGCTGCCCAAGTACTGCGGCTATGAGGTCAGTCATACAACTCAGTCCAATGAGCTGTCACCAAGTGTTCCATAAACCTAGTTTAGGGTTGTTGCTGCTTTACCAATGTGTGGATCACCTGGATTGCATGCCGATGTCGCTTTAGACCAAGTAGCGTGTCCAAAACTCATGATATGGTTTCTACCTGTCAATTTGACAGCGAAACTTTTCAGTCATGTTGAGCAAGTCTCACGTTGTGCATTCAGCGTCATGGCTGCAATAACTCATTTCCTCATTTCCTGTCTCTTGCCTTTCCTGACTTTTGGTTTTTCTCTCTGTCCTAGGAGTCAATTGTAGGAGTTTTCGCTGCTCTACCAATGCAGAAGGCAGAAGGAGCTATTGGCAAACTGCATGGGCATGACAGTAACACAAGGAGCAAACTATTGGTGCTAATGGCATACTGACTGCAGGTGCTGACAGAAGGAGATGCTTTTGTTGTGGCCTTCCATGACCCCATTGATGCCATAGCCTGGGCATTGCACGTTCAACTGGCGCTCATGGAGGTGGCCTGGCCCACAGACCTGCTGCAACAGCCTCAAGCCAGAATGGAGACGTGCCAGGATGGGAAGCTGCTGTTCAAGGGCTTGCGTGTCAGAATGGTCATCAACACTGGTGTCCCTGCTGAGATCATAGTAAGTCCTGCCACACACAGGTCCCGTCTAAACCATACTATTTATCCACGCTCCGGTTCTGTGGCAGCTGCTGGGGTGTTCTGTGCGGCATCAACCATTGTCAGGGGCTTGTGCTGTAGTGATTGCCAGATGTCTTGTGAGCGGTCAATTACTTCTGTGCAGCAGGCACAGCTGCTTGGCAGGTGCATTGAGGCGTTGTGCTGGCAATGCTTTGTGCTATGGGCTTGAGCCTCAGAGGCATATGTGTTTGCTCAAATGCTGCAGACCTTGACTTGCAACAAATTTCCTCACAATGTAACTATCTATGCGTTGATAAAATGTATACAGCATGCCAAAGGGCATGGAGACCAGTGACGGTTTGATGGTTGTTTGCAGGTGCATAGAGCCAACAAGCATGTGGAGTACAGAGGGGATATTGTGGAATTGACAGATGCGTTGCTGCGACTTCCCGCTGGCGGCCAAGTTCTGTTGAGCGACACCACGTTCCAGCGCATCGGTGGCCGCCTGCATGAGGTCAAGCTGCCGTCCTTGCCAAAGACTGGCGAAGCGCTCGAAAGGTGCAAGAACAGCATCGAAGGGCAACGAGTGATCATCGACGGGCAGTCCAGGTACCAAAGTTTGGAGGGAGTCATCAGGACCGTCGGCACCGGTACCCCGCCTCGAAACAGCACCGAAGCGCAAAGGGTCAGCATCGAGGCGCAATCCAGAAACCGGAGCTTAGAAATAGTGGCCCGGGCTGGCGACAGTCACAGCTTGCCTTCAAGCAGACGCAGCAGCACAGACTCCGCCGTCAGGCTTGTGGTATGACCTGCAATCCTCAATGCAAAGCGTCCTCAGAATATGATTTCATCAATGCGCTCTCTGACTTGACTAGCATACAGAAGCGTTGAAGTGCCTCCAGACAATTGATCCAAAAGCCTTTGACTGTTAAGTGAGCAGCTCATCAGCTGCTGCATGTGCTACACGCATGCACCTCAGATCCCATGACCCTGCTAGGCGCTTGTAGATGCAAGGCAATGGAGTTCTATCTATTTGATTGAATGCAGGGCGCTAGGCCAGCATCAAAGACAGCAGCTGAGCAATTGCTAGAGGTGGTACAGGCTGCCCCCTCCCCTCTAGCCAGGGGTGCTCCACCAACAATGGAGGAAAAGCTCAACATGCAGCGTATGGCCCTCAAACTGCAAAGGTCAGCATGCATGCAGGGGCAAAGTTTGATCTTCATCAGCAGAACTGTAATTGCTCTGTGCTTGAGAACAGCAGCATTGTTGTTGCTCATGCTCTGGAAACCAATGCTTGCAATGTAATGCTGCTGCTGCTGCTGTTGATTCTGTTGTCAATGCTTATGCTGCAGCTGTTGCTTCTGTACCTGCTGCTGATGCTGCTGCTGTCAGTGCTCAAGATGCAGGCGGCGATGCTGCCGGTGCTTATATGCTGTTGTTGCTGCTGCTGTAGTAGGCTTGCAAAGGTCAAAGCTAGACCTTGTGCTGCTTTGTTAACAGGGGCAAGAGGTTTAGTTTGGAGCTTGCACCAGCAGGCAACAGATTCAGCAGTCCAGATGATGTCATGGGTAAGCATCCTGAAGACAGCTTCTTGGCCATATGCTGCTCTGCCTACTCTTGCAAGTACAGGCGGCATCCTGACCCAAAGGATTGAAACTTGACAGGCTGCTTTTGACTCTATGACTTTGATTCCTGCCGCATGTTGCATATGCATGTCAATGCATCGTGGGTGCGTCACAGTGTCATGTTGTCAGAAATGCACAAGTCCAGTGCAAGCGCAGCACAAGATAGAGCTACGTTTGAACAGGTACAGACAAGCAAACTTTGTGAAACTTGAGCACAAGTCAAGTCTTTTGCCAAAGTCAAATGCTCGATGGACAATGCAGATAGAGTGTTGCCCAAGATGTTGAGCCTTGTAAGCCAAGCATGGCTATTGGTTTCACAGTTTCTGTAGCGCCTCCTGTTGGGTTTTGAACACAGTGATAACAACAAGCAGGAATAACGGCCAGAGAACTTGCATATCCAACAAGGCACTCTGCTGCAGATATGACTGATTACGATGACACTCAGTCAGTTTCCGGGGCAGCTGCTCCTGCCCCCACAGCAGCTGAGGCAGCAGCTTCTGCAGCTCTGGCATCCATGCTACGCACGTCCTGTACCATCATAGACATGGGCAGTTACCTGCTGTCAGAAATCCGCAGCAGGGCTTATACGGCTGATGACGCTGCGCTGCCGTGTATTGCTGGGGAGCATGTCAGGCAGATCCTGCCTGAAGCCCTGGTGGAAAGGGCTGCCCAGTTCCCCCCTTTTGACCCCAAAAGACAGGTGGGGGCCATCTTGTCATGCTGTCATGATATGCAGCATGAGTGAGGCCCATCCTTGCATATTTGTTTTTGCATAACCAGACTGCACTTGACAAGCTGCGTACACTGTGTCTTGCATTCTGATTGGCAGTTGCGTTTGTCTTGTCTTGTCACACTCGCCAGACCTATTAGCTGGGTCAAGATTGCCAGGATCACTCAACATGTTGTTCCGTCAGGTGGCGCCTTCATTCTTTGATGCCCCTGGAGCGCAAGACTCGAATGAAGCAACCACCGGCATGGCCCCCCTACCCTCAGCAAATGCGGTTGTCCCTTCTGCTGTCTCGCTTGCCTCAGTGCAGCCCTTGTCGGATCGGGACCTGCCAAACATCACCTTTGCCTTTGCCTCTGAAGTGGGATACAAAGTAAGCCTACTGCCCCCTGCTGCTGTTGTGACTTGCCTAAGGTCGCTTTGCCTTGGCTTCTGAATCTGGGTACAAAGTAAGCTCATCTGCTGCTGCTGCTGCCGCTGCTGATGTTGTCTCGCTTGCCTCAGTGCAGCCCCTGTCAGACCGATATCTGCCAAACATCACCTTCGCCTTTGCCCCTGAAGTGGGATACAAAGTAAGCCTACTGTCCCTGCTGCTGTTGTGACTTGCCAAATGGCGCTTTTGCCATGGCCTCTGAGACTGGGTGCAAAGTAAGCTCATCTGCTGCTGCTGCTGCCGCTGCTGATGTTGTCTCGCTTGCCTCAGTGCAGCCCCTATCAGATCGTGACCTGCCAAACATCACCTTTACCTTTGCCTCTGAAGTGGGATACAAAGTAAGCCTATTGTCTCTGCTGCTGTTGTGACTTGCCTAATATCACTTTAGCGTCGGTTTATAAATACTGGTGCAAAGTAAGCTCATCTGCTGCTGCTGCTGCCGCTGCTGCTGCTGTTTGAATTGCCTCCGTGCAGTCCCTATCAGATCGGAACCTGCCCAACGTCACCTTTGCCTGTGCATCTGGCAAAGGCAACGTTGGCTCACAAAGTCAGCCCATCTATCTGCTGTTGCTGTTGCCCCTTCTGATGTCTCGTTTGCGTCTGAGCAGCCCCTATCAGATCATGATATGCCCAACATCACCTTCGCTTTCGCCTCTGAAGTGGGCCACAAAGTAAGCTTGTCTACCTGCTGCTGCTGTTGCTGCTGTTCTGGCTGTTGTTGCTGATGCCTCTTCTGCTGTGATGTTTGCCTTTGTGTAGCCCCTGTCAGACCATGCCCTGCCACCTGTCCCCCTGCCCCTGAGGTCGGATACAAGAAAGCTTGTCTGCTGCTGCTGCTGCTGCTGCTGTTGCTGCCCCTTTGGCTGTCTTGCTAGCTCTGTATAACCGCTGTCTGTGCAATTGCTGTCGGATCAGGACCTGCTGAACCTGATCTTTGCCTTGGCCTTTGAGATCAGCTATCAAGGGTGCGCGTCTATTTGACCACTGTTGCTGATTTATCATGCTGAAGAGAGCTTTGCTTGCACTGCTGCCGCATCATACTGAACACATGCTGTGCAATCTGTACAGGAGGTGGCCCGGATTGACAAGCAGCAAGGGCTGATTGCCTTAGGTAGGTTCAAGTCATGTGTGCGTACCAGCCTGCTGCTGTGTGGAGGGTATGAGTGCCAGGAGAAAGAGGGCACTTTCATGATAGCCTTCCCTGGCCCTAGGGCTGCTGTGGAATGGGCTCTCACCCTCCAGCTTGCCTTGCTCAGGTGCTGAAAGCATAGCGCAGCATGCATATCACGACACAGCTGAGCACAGCATATGTAGCATGACACAGCTCAGCATAAGTTCAATTGATGCCTTCAAAGATCATTATCAGCGATGCACGGCAGCAAATGCTGCCTTGCAGTTGCCTGTGAGTTTGTAGGCATCAAAAGAGGCCTTCAAGTGCCTTGCTTGGGCTGCCAGCGCTGTCTTGAACATCAATTGAGAGTGATTTGAAAAGGCATGCGCACTGTGTCTGTGACTGACTTGCAACAATTGGCCTTGTACAAAAGCAAACTTGAACGCAACAGCCGATTAAGAATACGCTGGCTGGAGTATGTGAATTTGTTCACGTCTGTTTGTTCTTGAGTGTGGATTGCCGTTCAGGCTGCCCTGGGGTGAGGGCTTGTTGGGACTAGCCCCAACGCAAGAGGAACGCAGCCCTGTGACGGGGCAGTTGCTGTTCAGAGGCTTGGCAGCGCGAGTTGGAATCTTTCATGGACCCATTGTCAAGCTGTGCCCCCACAGCACAACAGGTACTCACCTGTTGACCAATGAGGACCAAGATCATGTTGTCATATGCATGCTGTGCTCACTAACACACTAAATCTGTTTGAATTGCCTCAATGAATGCGTGCTCTTCTAGTCAGCATGCAATGTGCTATATGTCAAGGTTTTTCTGTCAAGCTGCGGCTTGATATCATTACAGGTGAGTGCGTGCTGTGCTCATGGGCGTTATCAATCTGCTGAAACTTCTATGGACTTGTTGTCAAGCTGTGTCCTCACAGCTCAACAGGTCAGCATCTGCTGTGCTACTAGGCGCGCTGGCCTTTCAAAACAGCAACCTGTACTACTACTTTTCTGACCAATTTCTTGCAAGGCAAGCTGACTTACGAGACCATGTAACAAACAATGCTCACTCAGCCCTTTATTGTTAATATTACTGGATGCAGGGCGAGCAGACTACTTTGGCACTCCAGTGAACAGAGCTGCGCGCTTTTGGTCAGGCTGCAACCCAGGCCAGGTGATTTCCTAGCTCTCATGCACAGCAGCACTCGATATGCATCACAGCAACCCAGGCAATGTTTTTGCAGTGTCATGCTCAGCAACATCCGTTATGCACAGCAGCGCTGTGTTTGCGTCCCAGCAACCCAGGCCATGTGACTATTTGCACTTTCATGCATGGTAGCATTCTGTATGTATCACAGCAGCCCAAGCCAGGTGACTTTTGCAAGGTCGTGCACAGCAGCATTTGTGTACACAAAAGTAACAATGATATGCTGTGCAGACAGACAGCATTGTCTTTACATTCAGATAGTCATTGATCCTTTTGTGTCAACAATGCTGAAGGCAAGCATCACTCTTGCAGATACTGTTGGAGAAGTCCATGGCAGAGGCAATAGGGCTGGAGTGGGCCAGGCTGGAGGACATTGCCCAAACCTGCCCTGCCGCTGCTGACAGCCACATTGCACTCCAAAACCAAGGCCTGTTGAGATTGACAGCCATCACGCTTCTATGCAGATACTACTAGAGAAGTCTTTGGCAGAGGCAGTAGGGCTGGAGTGGGCAGGGCTGGAGGGCATTGCCCAGACCAGCCCTGCTGCTGCTGAGAGCCACATCGCAGTCCGAAACCATGGCTTGCTGACTCAACGCATGGAGGCTGACTTGGCCACCTCTCGTAGCTCCCATCAGCACTCCTTGTCCTCACCGCTGCAATCAGGTGATCACCTGCCCATCTGGCCACAAGTGATTCTGTCTACAGCTGTTAAAACTGCATTGATGGGAATGCAAGCCCTTGCCTGGTTCTCCAATGATGGTCAATGCCTGCCTGCACCTTGCAACAAGTCACCACGCCAGGTCACATAGGTACTCCTTGTCTTCACCTTTGCATTCAGGTGATTGCCTGCTTGAGTCGCTACTGACGGACTGCTCCTTGTTGAGCCAGAAACAGTCAGCAGGATGCGATCAATCACCCTGTATGATGCACCCTTCAATATGCATCGTCTGTTACAAAACACATGGGTCATTAAGAGTGTGAGCCGTCAAAGTGTGGTGTGAGACAAGCAATGTGCTGGCACCAGCACAGGCACAACATCAGCTTTTCAGAAAATGAAGCACTGACAAGGAAGACAACTTTGTGCTTGTCACGTGGCTGTGCAGCTTGCCGTCTGTCGCCAAGCACTGCATTCTTTCCCAGCTCCAGTCAGGCTCCTGCCTTATCTCTCAATTGGATACACAGAACTATGCTGGGCTCTTAGCATTCACAGAGGCTCGCTTCATGATGCCTGCAATTTTCTGTTCTGCATGGGCAGGGAGGCTTGGGTCCACGATAAAGCGCACAAGCTCAGCAGTTCCCAAGGTCAGTTTTGGCAACAGGCGTGCATCAGTGGATATGCAGCTGCCAGCAGTGTACATATCAGATGGGAATGGGTGCCTGAGCCCTAGGCCAGCCAGCCGAAACCCTAGGCGCAGCGTGGACTTGTCCCTCATAGCTTCAAATTTGAAGACCGCCAGCATGGCCAGCAGCATGCTGAGGTCTTCAGATGAAGGAGGAATCAAAAGCGCTGATGTGGAGCTGACTAACAGGGCTGCTAGCCGCTCACAAGGGCATGAGGACGCCAGCAGGCCTAGTTCGCGCAAGAATTCGCAGGGTGCAGGGGAGAAAAAGAACCCTAGGCGGCCATCACATGGCTCTGGCGAGGTTTTGGCTGTTCAGCAGGCGTCAAAGAGCATGGACTTTTCAGGACTCCAAAGGGCACTGATGATCAACAACCCTGCCTTTGCCAAAAACCCATTGCAGACTGACGATGCTCCAAAAGTTGGTGATGATATCAAAGCTGCGCAGAAGCTTGGGGACGACATAAAAGCTGCATCAAAGCCTGGTGAGCACTCCCTGCTGCCACCACACAATCAATGTTTTGTCTGACTTTCAAAAGCTGAATGTCAGATAACCCTACAAAGATGCTCAGAACAAGCCTGCCTGGCGAGACAGGACTAAAGCCACACACACCTAGCACATGTGCTGGAATGTTCAATCATTATTTGTGTTGCCACACAGCCAGTTGAGCAAGTCAGTCAGTCAGTCAGTCAGTCAGTCAGCTCCTGTGTGACTCAGTCACCATGTGACATTAGCAATAAACAATGCACTGCTGCCTTTTGCAACAGAGGCAAGCTCTCATGGCAGCCACCAAGTGCAGTATTGCTTGATTCATGGTATGACTTTGCAACAGCCCATCACAAAGTGCAGCTTGCCCAAGGCAGCAGCCGCCAACTAGTCCTGCTGCAACTAGTCCTGCTGTGCTGTGCTTTGCCACGTTGTGCCATGCTACGTATGCTGTATCATGCTATTTTACGCTGTGCTGTGCTGTGCTATGCTATGCTATGCTATGCTTTGCAACTAGTCCTGCTGCAAAGCATGAGGCTATGCTTGTCCACGCGCGTTCATAAGCGCCTGTCCATGTCCACGAATTGCTTGTTGTATTGCGTATCTGCTGAACAGGGACACAGCCTTGAGAGCAAGGAGCTGCTAGCCATTATAAATGACAATCATGCCCATTGCGGCAGCTTGCCAATAGAACAAGTCCTGCTCAAGAGCATCAGTCAGTCTTCAAAAGCATCAGTCACTCTTTGTCCATCTGTTGCAGACCTGCTGAATAAGGACACAGCCTTAGCAGCTGACAGTAAGGAGCTGCTACCTGGGATGCCTGCTACTTTGCCAAGCTTACCTGTCAAAGTGGAGGTCTACAATGTGGGGCAGTACAGCTACAAAGGCATCAACGCAGCAACCAACGTGTGCCAGATACTGCCAGCTAGCTTGTCAGAGCGCAGGAACAAGCAGCGTGACGCTTCTACAGCACCAAACACTAAGGTGGTGTGCCTCAAGAAGGATGACAGCTTTCACTTCACGGCACAGGCGCCGCTGCCAAGCGTATTTCATCTGCCATTGGCCGCTGAGCCGCCTTTGTATATAAATTTCCTGCATTCAGACTTTCAGAGCTTCAGCCACATGTCATCTGGCAACCCACGTGTCACACGGGCATAGGCCAGCCGGAACAAATGTGCAAACTTTCCACAGCTCAGGCATTGTTTCTCGTACAATTGTACGTGGGTCATGTGTCACTCGGGCATGGGCCAGCAGTTCATCTTGATGTCAATCGTAAGCTCTGACATGACATGACTCCGGCAAGATTTCTGTTCTGATAGTGTCATTGGTGTTGTTGTGTTGGGGTTGTGTCAAGGTGTTTGTGTTGGACTGTTCATGAGAGGCAAACAGTTGCTCATCATGCAGATGACATTTAGCTTGTTTACTACTACAGTGATAGCTTAGATAGAAGTAGCAATAGTACGTGAGGTGACTCCCTGAGAGCAAATCGCCCAGCATGGTAACACTCATGTGTCTGCTTCTGATACGTGTTGGGTAGATCTAGCCTCTAGATCTATTCTGGCCAAGATCATATACGCGACTGCAGCACTTTCTTCTGTGCAGACCATTGGGGAAAACGCTAAGTGACTGTGAAACTTTGGTACATTCTTCGTCAGCAGGTCATTTTGCAGTGCAAACGAGCTGCAACTACTTATGTATGACAGCATTCATTTTCACAACGGGTCCCACTTCTTGCCATTCACACGTTTGTCATTGCATTTCTTTAAGGACCTCGAGCTCATTTGTGTGCACATGGCGCTTCTGGAGCAGACACTCATGCACAATGATTGCTGTTGACGTCGTACATCCGCCACGTCAAACAGCGTCCAGTCTGTGCGATGCAGACTACATTGATCGCGATAACATTATAATTATGCAGCAGCCAATTTTGAAACCTGGCTGTTGCTTGCATCATTACGATCAAGTGTGGGCAAATAGCGAAGAGGCACTTTCTGATTTGTACAGTGCGGAACTATCTGGAGTATGTCTGTTACAACCACAATGCAAGTTCACTGCACCAAAAGCAGACTGCGGACTCGGTCATCTGGCAATGCTTCCTATTATTGCTGAACTGTTTGCAGACAGAGCTGATGACCGAATTGCACTAAACCTAGATGACTCTTACACAACGGTCCTGTGAGCAAACCTAACAGGCTCTGTGGTTGGCCGCCGACAAGCACCTGCACAGCAGCATGTTTTGTAAGCTTTTGCAAGGTCACGCCTGGGCATGACAATTTGCAAGGAAAAGGAGAACACGGAGATGCAAGCTGGACAAACATTTCATTCATGCCAGTGTCTTGAGTTTACTGCTTTGGAATTTGCTGCGTCTGAAGCAGGGATTTGCACCAGAACCAAGCTGGGATCATACCTTGCAGAGAGGCATTGAAAGGAGAGGAATGATGAGACCTAGAAACTGCCTCAGTCTGCATGTACCTCTCTGCCAGCCCACATCTCTAGCAGACATGCAATGCTGCAGCATACAAAGATGAACCTAACCACACGCAAATGACACAGGGCACTACACTCATAACCAGCAAAGTTCGGATTATACAGACTGCTGCTGCAAAGCAAGGTGGGCTGAAACCAGATGATGTACACGCAACTTCAGCAGCAAGCGCAGACGCAATACGCAAACTCGTGAGGCATGAAATTTCATGCTGTCAGGTTGGGCGCATGAGTTGTGCTGGAGGATGCAGAATGGTCATAGGGTGGGAGTGTTCAAGCCCTTCTGCCTCCCAGCAGAATGTCTCTGAAAGCACGTCGCTCTGCTGTGCGCTCTGCCTTCATCTGCAGCAGCATGAAGCTCGAATACACAATTTAGCCTGACAATGCTGGTCTGCAGAATTGGTGGTAAAGTGCTGGCTTCCTTTGGCTCACGAGCAAATGTGATGATACATAATGCTTGGTGGCACTTTGCTGCAGCCTTTCGAGCATTACAAGCTTTTGGCAATGGGATCAAAGGTCATTTGCTTTCTGCTACAGCATTCTGCTACACAAACTGCTTTCGGCGTCAAAGCCAGGCAGCTTGGGGCACGACAATTTGCATCATTGTTATGGCGTAGCGTCAAAATTGAAAGTGGGTATGACTTTGCTGTGCTTTCCTCGCCTGACTTATGCAGCAAAGTATTAGCAGTGCCCCATCAGGTATTGCACCACTGATATGCATGCATGTAGTGGCAAGAAGAGCAATGACACTATGTTTTGCAAACAGAGCGCAAAGCCATTTCAGTCTGACAAACAAAGCAGCATTTGTACAGAGCCTAGTGCCTGGTTTCTACGTTGCATGTCAATGCACTGTTGACCATCTGAAAACAATGAGATGTGAGCACAATGCCTACCTGATCCTTGAAGGACTTGCTAGCAGGAATATGCTCTTTGGGCGGCCCCAGTCCTTCCAGCACATAGATAGTCTCCAGCTGCATGTTGCAATGAACTCTAACATTGCAGTACGTGAATAGTCTCCAGCTGCGTGCATGTTGCAACATAGTCTAACAATACAGCACAACAGCTCACAAACACAAAGCACAACAGCTCAACTAGTGAATTGGCGTCATATGCACCTTCCAGCTGCATGCAGCTGGAAGGTGCATATGACGCCAATCAAAATCTCACAGCACAATAGCTCACAAATTTTGGTACTGGTGTCCAGATGCAGTTCACCACAAAATCAAGTGTGCAGCAAAACAGCCCAGCAAGTACTGAACTGATTTCCAGCTGCATCAAGGTCACAACACAACAGCTCCAGAAACCCTGTAAAGGCGCAGCAAAATGCAGCATGCTTTGTATGTTTCTGTGTTGGCTGTGCATTGCAGCATGCAGCAGTGCAACGCTGCAGTACATACCAACGCAGAAAGGCACAAAGCAGGCAGCACAGTACAGCACAGCATAGCACAGCGCAGTGCAGCGCAGCACAGCACAGTGCACCAGATAGCAGACGACAATTGAGCTCAGCAGAACCCAACATAGCCAAAGGAAGCACACAGAGCTGTGCTGACCTGCTGTGACCCGCCAATCCTGAAGCCACTTTGGCTGGGTTGATCTTCATCAGCCCATCGCACAGATCGCCCGCCCCCAACCCCTGTTGACCCCACCTGCATGCAGACACACTTTGTCAGACCAATATCAAGGGCTTCTCAAAGCTGACATCAGCTGTTTGCATACGTCCTAAGGGCGGCGAGCTGAGACTTGGTCAGTAGTATGTTGACTGAGTTGTGCACCTGTGCGCTGCATGAAGAAAGGCACCTGCGTGAAACAGCATTGTTTAGAAAAGGTGCACTGTTGCTGACACAGTGGATGCCTGTTGCAGCTAAGGGCAAAATGACCAGGTAGATATTACGCAAAGCAACACAGTAGTCTGTGCAAGCACAAGGTGCCAGTTGTGGGTACACAGGCATACAGGGCAATGATGCGCGTGACTGCTGCAAGCTTCTCAGGTGCAGTCTGGACAATAATAAACAGCATGAGCAATTCAAGGCCATGCGCAGTCCAACCCTAATGTGTCCATGCATGCCTATGAATTACACAGTCCAACCCTAATGTGTCCATGCATGCCTATAAATTACACAGTCTATTTAGACGTATGCGGCAGGGGCATATATCTCCAACATGTCCTTGCATAGAATTGCATGCTGTGGACGTGCACTTACATTGTGCTGTATGACTCGATGCAGCAAAGGCATTACCTTTTTCAGGACCCCACGAGTGGCTTTTGCATTGTCAGGCATACCCCTGTGGCCTTGTTTCTTACCAAAAAACCCATCGAGGCCCGCTGTCAACCCATCGTAGTCATCATCAGCACCATCATCAAGCAGAGCTTTAGGCCGTTTGCTGCTGCCCTGCCCTTGTGAGGGCTGGGGCCGCTTGGAACTGCCCTTTCTGGCAGGCTTGTCATCTGCTGCTTGTGCCCATCTGCAGAGATCAGCCACATGACCCTGTGGATTAGTAATGCACCGACAGTTTTGCCTGCTTGATGTTCAGTTGAGTGACAAGATGCCTACCACCCTGATTGGATGGGGCAAACACTCAGTCGGCTGACTGCAGTGGTGGGCACAATGGGCAGGTCACTTTTGCGCCCAAGTGCTAGTCAGGCTGATCTGCCAAAAGGATATGAGTATAACGCAGTAACAAAAAAGCGAGAGCCCAGCACACTGGTTTGCAGGTTGTGAAGCTGCATTTTTAGCTGTTGACAGATGTGTGCAACTCACTTGCTGCTTGGAAGCTTGGGTGCTGACTCAGTCTGGTGTTCCTCGTCGTCACTGCCGCCAGAGAGTGAGTCATCTTCCATTTCCACTTCTGCAATCCCGCCCTGCACTTGCAATATAGACATTTGGACGCAACAGGTCCAAGGGAAAATCAGTGAAGAAGCAATGAAAACAAGGTAAAGGAGGGCATGTGGAAGTGCAGGTTCGAGACAGACAATGGTTTTATCACTTGACACAGAAAAGCACATGCATCATGAGGCGTCACCAGAAAGCACAAGCATTTGTGCGCTCCCACACAAAACAAGGAGCTGCAGGAAGGCACCGGAACCCTTGATGCAACAGCATCTAGTCTGTTCCACTGTAAAGCAGCACACTCAAATGGACAAGGCACAGGATGCAGCATGGCACCCCTGACGTTAGAGTTCATCAGGCTTTGGGCGCTAGGGGTGGAAACCCCAAAGAAAGATCTACAATGTCACATTTATTTGGGGACTTGGTAAGGTTGTAGGGTTTAGGGTTTTAAGGGTTTTTTTTACTCTTTCTATGGTGGGAATCAAATCCTGATGACTTTCAGAGGGGGCATGGCACTACCAGCAGCCGTGGTGACTCTTCTCATAGCAGCCAAAAGGCCACTTCACTTTCCTGGGGCAAGCACAAGATGAGCTGAAGTGCTATTATTCTGGTAGCATACCTGTTTGTTCTTCTTTTTGGAGCCAAACATTGACGAAAGGTCTAGCACAGGGTAGACTGCTGGCGTGTCCTGCCATTGCGCTGCAGCTGCTTGGATGTCGACCAAGGTGCGATTGTGTATATTGTGCTTGTGACACTCTTCAGGAGAGGGATCAGTCATCTCCAGCACATACACTTCATACCCAGCAGCCTGAGAAGCAGAACAGGAATGACAGTCAGCAGGCCAAACACGGCCCTGTGTGCATATCAAGTGTCATAAAGCTCATATCAAGTAAACAAAGACAATAAGTGCATAGCGTGTGGCACCAAAAGGTAGGGGAGCAAAGATGAAGGAAGCATTAAAAACAAGCTGTGTTGCACAGGCGGAGGCCAGCATGCCTTTGTCAGCTGGCCACAGCATGGCTTCAGGGCTTGGGGGTATATGCAGAGGACTAATCTAGGCTTGGTGCATGCAATGAATTGCCATTTGGGGTGGCAAAGGTGGTCGTACATTTGTCAAATGGGCGAGCTGTTCAGACCATTTTGCAATGCCATGGAAAGTGTCATTTCAGACGTAAGAACAGGTTTTTCCTGGATGAATTGGACAAGGCAAGGCAACCTGTCATGAAAAACAGCAGTCAAGCACAGACTCTTGATCGCATTGACGTAGTGATCCATAATCTCTGGGTGTTGCCTGAGTCTAGTTACACTTGGGGTCAACAATTTGAGACAGCTTAAACATGCATCATGCAAAAGAGGTCCCAGCAGGAAATACCTGTCCTTGAGACCAGTAGGCTTTCAAGTCATCTGCGGAGAGATTTGGGGCGTCAACAAAGACCATGCCAAAGCGGGCCTCCTTGACTGTACGTCCAAAGGCTTGCTTCAGACTGGCCTTGTACGCACCTGCACCAACAAGCGCCACCACTGCATCATGAGAGCTGTGCAACATTTCACGCAGCTGCATAAGTCAATGAGCATCTCAATCTGAGAGTAAACTATGCAGCAAAATTGTGTAGTGCCTGTTGCTATTTATCCTCATCTGACATGCTATTGGCCTGCGTCAGCCACTCACCAAAATCACAACCAGGAGCAGTGTAGCTGCAAAAGCATCTGCTCAGACACGCTTCACTGAAAGGCATGCTATGCTCTGTTGGCAACAGTCACAAAGGTAAGTACAGCAGGAAAGGCTGGCAGACCTTCTAGCTCAGCTTCAAAGCAGTACTCCATTTGGCGTAGCGTCCGCTTCCGTGGCTTCTTACCAGGAACGTCTTCTGCCACTTCCTTCTCCACTTCCTGTGGCAAGGGTATGCTCACCAAATTGGCTGCGACTTGCCATTTGTGAAAACTCGTAATGCATTTCATACAACAGCGCAAGCAAAAGAGGACTTGCGCAACCAAAGCTCTTTGTGTAATAGGGCTGTATCACAGCAGCAGCCCCTCTTTGTCTCCTAGGGTGTGCACTTGTCTGAATGACGTTGCAGATGCAAAAACAAGCGACTGGGGTTTGCTTTCAGCTATACATGTACATACTTGGGATGCCAATGGCGACAGCAGACGTGCAAGCAGCTGCAGCAAGGCTTTTGCTGCAGCAAGTTGCATGAGTTTTGCTCCAGTAGAAGGCCAGCAACAAACAGAGGTTCAAGCCCAGCGATTGTGATGCAGGTTGAATGCACCAGGGAACCTGTGCCTTGCAAGGAGGGAAAAGGAAGGTTTGCGGCAGAAAAAGGTAAGCTGTAGCTGTGCACAGTATAGAATTCAGCTCTGAATTCACAGGAGCAGAACATGTCTGCACAGCATGCAATGATGTAGCCTGACATGTCCATACCGTGACAAAGTAATCATCTATGGCATGTATACGTGGCGCTTCCCCGCCTTGTTCAACCTCGAATGCTTTCAGCTTTTTAGCCATGGGCGATTTGCCGCTGCCAGGCAGGCCTCTCAACACAATGGCGATGCGCTTCGGCCGAGTGGCCCGCCCAGGCATCAGAAACAGTGTGGCTGCATCTGTCACAAGGCGGGGAGGTTCCTGAGCAGGTGCCTGAACAGGTGCTTGAGCAGGCGCTTGAGCAGGTGCAAACTCGGCCATTGGAGGATTTAAAGCTGACTGGTGCGCTGGTGGCTGTTGGTATGCACTAAACTCAGGTTGAGCAGGCTGCTGCCAAGGGATTTGATGCTGTATTTGCCAGGATTGCGGCAGTGCTTGCACATATTGTGTGTAGACCGGTGGTGACTGCACAGGGTGTGTGTACTGTTGCGGCGGTGCTTGCACAGGCTGTGTGTATAAAGGGTACTGATGGCTATAGGCTTCTGACTGCCACTGAGCATGCTGGTGAGGGAAGGAGTCAGCATCCTGGTACTGATATGACGGCCAGCCAGGTGCTGCAGGCTGCTGATGCAGCAAGGGTATTCCTGGCTGATATGCTGGTTGCTGGACATAGCTGGCGCTATCTAAGCTGCTAGGGATGTGTTCTGAAGGTACGTACGGCTGCTGAGCACCTGGGAGCGCCGCTGAGGCCGGCTCAGGAGCCTGTTCCTGAGCCGGCCCTACAGGCAATGGAGGAGGGGCTTCAGAAGGAAGTGGGGGTGCCTCATCCATTGGCAAGGGAGGAGCATCGAAAGCTTCCATCGGAGCGTGATGCTGCTGAAGATCCTCGGCATGAGAGAAAGGATCGTACAGCGCTTGCTGGTCCGGCAAAGCAGGTGCTTCTTGCTGTGAAGTGTTCTGCGCAACAACATCTGGTGGGGGGGCATAGAAGTGAGCCTGCTGATCATAGTAGGTAGGTTGTTCCTGTCCAAGTGTGCTCTGATTGTTGCCATCGAACCCGTGGTAAGGGTGATAAGCCATCTGCTCTGCTCTTGATCACAAGCCAGCTACTCTTCAACGCACGTTGCTTCTCGCACACATATGGCCGTCGGCGTACATGAGCAAGACAACAGCGACGAGGCAGGAAAGGCAGCACGCAGTCAGCGCAATTTTTTATGCTAACATGTCGAGCCTTCTTGCTACGAGCAAGATTGCAGCTTGAACACATGTTTGACAAGTTGTTGATGACAAGGAGTACTTTCATGCATGCAGTCAGAATGCACCAAGCATTCCATGCAGCAATTTGCTGCACTGACTGGGTCAGCATGCTGTCATCTCATTGACTGCGCGCATGCCGCTGCTCTGAGACAAGCTGCATCATTGTGCAGCTTGAA
The DNA here is from genome assembly GCA_002118135.1 of Trebouxia sp. TZW2008. NCBI lineage: Eukaryota > Viridiplantae > Chlorophyta > Trebouxiophyceae > Trebouxiales > Trebouxiaceae > Trebouxia > Trebouxia sp. TZW2008. Next base: position 45,404 of record BDIU01000164.1, read on the forward strand.
GGATGCTGGACTTTGCTTTAAATTTGGGTCTTTACAAGCTACTCGTGCTTGAGTGAGAATGTGACAGCTAAAAGCCTTGATGTAGGTCATTCCATGTTTATAGCTTCATTGTTGAACACTCGGTGTGACTGCAAAACTGTGGCAATTAAGTGTAGTCTGCCACGTCTGCAAGCATGGCCTAACAAAATCTATGTACAGTGCGCTTCTGCCACAAGACTTAGTCTGTTGCTAGCTAAACCTCGACAGTGACCACAAAATCTGCTGAAACACGAGACACTTGTCCTGAACTGACTTACTCAGAAGAAAGGGCATGGGAAACATTGCACTGCAGTCGTAGTTATCAAGACACTTTGAAGCAAAACTAGCAATGGAGCCATGAGACATGAGAGTAACCCACATACAGTCACTATACTAATATATCATGACTCCAAAGTAGCACAAAAGGAAAAGGCTTGCCCTGTGTGGCACGCTTGCCGAGTCAAGCCATTGTCACTATATTTTGAAAACAAGAGCTGCTGACCTCAGTATGGAAGCAGCAGCAAAGCGGTGCACAGCAAACAAGCATGCCAGACATAGTCTTTGGCCAATCTTGGAATGTTGCTGTCAAGAGCTAACCAGAAGAGCAACCAAGGGCCCAGCAGAACAGGGTGTGAGCCTGCAGTGGCTCAAGGATCCTCACAGTACGATCAAAAAGATGATGGCCCAAAGGTAATCTCAAGGAGCCCTAACAAGGGGCTGATGATGGCCCTAGAGCACTCTCAAGGGGCCCTCACAAGGGACTGTTGAAGGTGCAAGGGCACCCTCACGGAGCTCTAAGAAGGGGCTGGTGTAGATGCATGTTGGCCATGGAAATGGTGTTGAGGTAGTCTGTCACATGCTGCCAGTCTGCGCTGTGCTGCAAGTCGCTCTTGCTGGTATCTGACAGCAGGCTGTGTACTGATGGCTCTCCATGCTGCTCTGCCAACACGCTCACAAGCTTGTCCTTATGCGTGACATAGGGGTACGCATGCACCAGCATGATTGCACGCTGCCGGCTGGTTTGCACCTGAAGCGGCACAGCAAGCAGCTCAGTCATCAGCTGAAAGCAGAGTTTGACTTCTCACATTGCTTGTGAGAGGCGCAATGTGTGCAGGGACAATTGTTAATGTCACTATGGTGCAGGATATCAGCAAGAGTGCTGCAGCGTTTGGCATATCAACTGCTAAATAAATTGACTGCTATGCAGTCAGCCTACAAGCTATATACATGCTCACTCATGCCCAGCAAGTCAACATGCAGTGCAGCACAGCACAGCGCAATCGGCACGCTTAGCACAGTACAGCATGTTTGCAAGCAGAAGATGGCAGTGCAAAACAGCACAGCGCAGCGCAGCTCGTTTGACAGCTTGACTCTCTGAATTGGCAGTGCAGCACAGTACAGCATGACTGGTCACCACAGCACAGCACAGCACAGCACAGCTCAGCGCAGCGCAGCGTGTTTGAACCTCACCCCTCTGAAGATGGCACAGAAGGACTGCACAAAGACGGAGTACTCCTCAGCTGCGTTCACCCTCAGCTTCTCTGCAAGGTCTGACAGCACAGTGTAGTTGTCTGTGGCACAGATATTCTCTGCTTCTGCTGTGCATGCAAGAGGCACTTGGCTTCGGAGCTCCTTACGCTGTCTGTACAGCTGCCCGAGCTTGCCGTAGTACAGGCGTCTGAGGTACAGCAGGTCCCTGACTTGGCTTTCTGTATATGACAGTCTTGGCTGCAGGCAGCAAGCAAACACATGAGAGACTCAACAACTTTCAAACATGTTGCATGACATGGTTGCTGATGTAATATAACAATGTGCTCATATACATATCGCAGGCAAGCAGCTAGATGTGACTGTCATACACATGCTGAGCAACAAGGGCTGAAACAAAGTTGGCTGTCACTGAGCGCTGAACGAGCTGCACAGCAACAGTGACTTGTGCTGAAGAGCAATGCTTGTTCATGCAGTCATAGTTCAGTGAACAAATGACGAGTCAACCGGCTGGTTGATGACAACTACATCAGGCAAAGCAGCAGCAGCAGTAGTCATACAGAATCAGCCGTCGTGCCAGCTATCAGGTTACGGCTGTTACAGCCACTTGACCAAGGCTTACCAACAGCTCCCTGTATGACTCATCACTCATGCGCTCTGGCAGCACACGTCCCACATCCAGCCTAGCTTGGCCAAAGGCCCGGAAGCTCTCAGGATTGTAGAGCGCCACAGCAACAGCCTGCAGGCAGCAGAACGATCTGAGAATTACTTTGAACACTTGTGCATTGTGAATTAATAACAACAACAATAACAACAATAACAATAATGATGATGATGATGATGATGATGATAATTAAATGTTCCAGCATATACTGCTAGGTATGTGTGGCACAAGTCCTATCTCGCCAGGCAGGCTTGTCTTGAGCGTCGCGATATGGACGCCTGATGTTCAACTGTTGAAGATCAGACAAAACAATGTCATTCCAGATCTTCCTTGGGCGACCTGGAGGATTTGATCCCTTGACTTGTAACACATGTTGTGAACTCAGCATTACGTATGATGACGCCTTGATGTTCTCCTTTCACAATAGATGGACATTGTGTGCAAAAAAACTGTGCCTGTATGTGCTGGCAGTCAACAGCAAAGCCAGAGCAGGTGATACAGTTTGAGAGATGTGAATTCACTCCAACAGCAGATAACTTGTCGTCATGAATGCATGCATGCATAATTGTGCGCTAGTGGGATTTTGGTCAGAATGCAGCCCGCTTTCTACTCACACTGCAACATGCAACCCAACATAGCAGCAACAGTCAGGTCTCTGCATGTTCATCAAGGCGCAACACTGTGGTGTGATTGACACAAGCATGCAGTCGAGCAGTCGCCAAGCAGGTTTTGGGCGGCAAGGAAGCAGAATCAAAGCAGGACAGGCAAGAAATCTTACAAAGCATGTGGCTTCTGCTGTCCAGTTGTTGAGCTGCTCAATCATGAGGCTCTCAGCATTTCTGTCCACATCCAGCAGGCAGACAGCCAGCTTCTGTACAAATGCCTGCAAAACAATAAAGCAACACACGTCAGTGAGGTGCAGCATGCACATCCATGCAGTCAAGAAGACCAGATTTCGTAACCTGCAGCTGTTCGAGCATATCAACTGCCATATGACCATACTTGTCTGTAGCAACGTCTTTGCAAATTGCTATGATGCATACGCAACGGATGTAAGGGATACAATCTATTGTAAAGGTTTGCACCCTTGCTTGGTTTTCGAACGAGACTTGTTTTGTTTCTCTCCCAAAAGGAAAACAAACAAACTATGCAATACAACTTGGCCTTGCTGCTGTTAATCAGCAAGCACAGCAACAAGTGCGATGCAGCCTGTTGATAGGTGAGACTTTGACAGACTTTGACAGGTATGCAGCAATGATGTGGCAACAGCAACTGCAGTGGATGCTGATACAGGTTGACTAGGTTGTGCAGGAGCAGCTTGCAAACCTGCAGAGAGTTTCAGATGCAACACAAGGTGTCTAGCGGGGTGAACGAGAAAACAGCCAATGCTTACAGTGTACAGCTTGACCATGTTGGCCAGAGGCAGCTTGCAACCTGACAGAACTTCAGGTGCGACCACAGGATTGCGAAAAAACATAGAATGCTTACTGTGTACAGCTTGGCCATTTTGGGCAGAGGCAGCTTGCTGAGCTCATCCACTGTGACCACACAGTCCTGATCCCACAGGGTGAAGGTGAGTGCCAAGCCCTGCCCATTCTTGGCCTGTGCTTGCTCAGTCCAGGCCGGGTCACCCTATCAGGCAAGATAAGAGGATCAGACAAGACGTTGGTTCTTGACATGGCTGTCATGACTGCCGTATGTGCAAGGGCAGGAGTGAGTACACAGCAGGCATTCAGTGACTACTGTGTCAGGCAGTCTTGCAGGCAGACCATGTGAGGTATGCTCGCAGATTTCTGCAGTCATGACAATGACATGGATTGATGCGCATTGCAACTTGGGCAGCAAGACATGCTGTCACAAATGTCATCAGTGCTTTGCACTTGACCAACACACTGCGCAGCAAAAGCCAGCATGCAGTGCGAAAGCTCTGAAGATCATCGATTTGATTTGCAAGACCTCTAGTTTTGTAATGCTGTGAATGAGTGCTCAACTTGGATCCTGCTGCTGCGGCACGCAAGCCTGATTGAGCGTGCGCTTGGTTGCGCCTCATGTCTGTCATGATGAATACAATGCATGCAACCCCACAATGCAACGCATGCAGTCACGATGCTGACCTGCCATAGAAGGCTGCGATCAGATGTGTTGCCAGCTCCTTTGTTCAAAAGGGCCACTTTTTCAAGCAACTGATTGCGCGCCTCAAGCTGACTCTGTTTGGCTCTCAATTCCCGCAGTGAGGCTGTGGCTTCTGCAAGCTGTGTTTCTATGCTGCGTGATCTGGCCTGTGACAAACATAACTATCTTGCTGAGCATACCAAAGGGCAGGACAGAGTATGTAGGTTCTGAAATCACAGCCTAAGCACCTTCTGCCTCTGTCTGAACCTCCTTTGCGCTTCTCTGTTGACTTCAAGTTTGCGTGTTTCTGAAACAGGACCCTTGTCTCGAGTTGACCACCGTCCAGTGGCCTGCCGTTCCCGCGAGCCTTTGCGTTCTTTCCCGGGACTTTGTCCAGACGAGGAGCTACTGAGCGCTTGATTTGCGGGAGGCGACTCAGGCAGTTCTGCTGACGCTTGCGGCTGTGCAGGCGGTGCAGCTGAGATAGAAGGCAGCGGGAACAGATCACTGACGAAGTCCAGCGAGGCCGTGGTTGTCGGCACAAAGAAGTCTGAAGGCTGTTGGGGGTGAAACTCGCTGAGCATGTCCAAGGAATACTCAAGAGACGGAAAGTTTCCGCCGAGAAACTCAGGACTGGCTAAACTAGCTAAGGGCGTCTCTATACACGTTGAGTCGCGCATACTGCCCGGGTCAGTGCAAAGGTGAGCTGACTGCAAGCCTACGACGTCTCGGTTCGAGTGCCAAACGCGATAAGAGGACGATTCGCTCACAATAGATAACAGAAGCAAGGTCTATCAAGTGCCGAGACACAAGTGCGTCGATTGCAGCTCAGGAACAATGCGGTCGAAGTGGCCAGCGAGATCAAGATAACAGCTGGTGGTTAGAATGTTGACTCTGCGCCTGGACCCTCGCTATAATTACGTTGCGCTAGACCTTTCCGTAGGTCAGCCAACATAGCTCAAAAGCCTCATCTAAGGCTTTACATCTGACATTGACTAAGGCCAGAGTGCCGCCGCTAGAATTTTCGCTTATTTCGAACAATTTTTTCGAAATACACAGCACAATGTATTGCATCTCTCTTTTTTCGTTTGGTAACAAGGAAACCGTAAGGAGTGGCGCCGGATTGAGTAACGAATTATGCAATTCTCCAATATCTAAGCAAGGAGCTGGCATCTCGTCAAAATTCAGACTGTTAAGCAAATTTTTTCGTCTGCACGTGATTGTAGGCTGCATGTGGCTGCCATGTGGAACAATTTGACTTAGCTAAGTTAGTGCATGCCCCTCCTGTAAGCTTCAGCGAGCTCCGAGGAGTTGCCGCGAGATGGCTCAAAATGCTTGACCTGAGCCTTGTCTGTCTGACTTGCTGATTGCTTTGCACTGCCCATCAAGACGACGCATAGGCTGAACAGCGTACAGGGTGCCTGCATACTACACTGCAGCAGCAATGTATTTGCCTATTTCTGGGGACAACGGGCTCAAGTTACCTACATGAAGTGAATGCATGCTGCATGCAAGCTGCATCCGATGCTTGATAATGCCTGTATGAATGCATCATCGAATGATCCGGTTTGGTCATTCTGTGGTTTGACACATTATACATCTGGGGGCTGGCAACTTTTGCGAAGGCGAGTACAAGTACATTGTGGCCGCTGTGTACTGGTATGTGGGCACAAGGTACATGAGGCACAAGTGAATGACTTGGTGATTGTCTCATGACAGGACACCTGTACAGCTGCATGACGCTGTGGAAAACTCAGGGCATTGCACAAGCGTCCAGCTATGCTCCATAAGAGAAAGTTAGCAGAGCCAGAGACCAATCACTACATGCAGCTCACATTGACAACCTAGCAATATGCACGAAGTCCTGCTGTGACACGCCAGGATTGCTGCTTGAGGCACATGGCTTGCAGTCCTCAAGTACCCTGTTGAAACCTAAGATTCTGTAAAGTTTCAAGCGTTCTTGACAGATAGCAGAGGAGGTCAGCAGCTTAAGCTTTCCAGCACTGGGCCATGGGCTCAGCACAATGAGGGTTGTCTACTTTCAGACTGACTGTACATTTCACAGTGTACAGCTCAAGCTACTGACAAAACAGGGTGAGTCTGGGAGGTAAGTATGCACAATATCTTCCTTGACATGATGTCATGCCACTAGATGCGGTCATGCTGCATCCCATAGGCTTAAGATATCAACCAATATACCACACATATACCACGTATACCCATACTTTGCTGAAGATCAGGCACCGGGAAGGTGATGAATGCTGTGCTAGGGGGATGCAGCCACAACTTTTGCATAGCGATGGCAGATAGCATTGCACTTTGCATTCAGAATCCTCAAGGGAGAAGTCAGCATTCAACGTTGGAAATCTGACTGCTATGTAAATAGAAGAGGCATGCTTCACTGGCATATCAGCATGCTGTGCATACCATAACTTGCTTCCTTGCTGACAGAGCAAAGGACTACAGGCAGAGCCGATAGCAACCTGCAGCTCTGTCGAGAGTTGAAAGGCATGTGTTGTGAGGTGCCTGGAGTTTTGATGCATGCTTCAATGGGCTGCAAGAACCGTTTTGACGGTGACTTCTTGCTCCAGCCAGCTGCAGCAGTTCTCTTTCACACCACTACTTGTGTCAAAGAGTAGTGGTGTCAAAGAGTAGTGGTGTGCAAGTTAGTTTTACTTGAAGAGTACAACTAACTTGGACAAGCTTTCATACAGACCATTCAGTGTCAAAGCTTGCACACAAATGCTGACTGATGATTGTATTGGTTGTAAGATACGCAGTAACGCTTTGTGCTGATCAGTGGCTGACGTGAACGTGAATGTCTATCAACATGTGCTCACAATCAAGCTTGTCGCCGTCATAAACGTGCGCAAATGCCATGACGCACACCATACGACCTCGGGAAGCCAAGCGCCTGTCTTGGCAAGCTTGGCGTGCAATCTTGTGAGAGAGCGTCTGATCTGGCTTAGTAAACGTTAGCTGCTTGACTGAGTTTAGTCAAAGTGACCTTTCCAAAATCGTATCGGACATCTTTTGTGCCTGGCGCACTGTCGAAGCGTTGAGCCGCGCATGCTTTAACACAGACGCCACGATGATGTTGCAATCTCAGATCAGCTCCTCCCATCGATGTCATTGCTTGCACCAGCGGACACCCATTGGTGCCAAAGGTGCGCGTCTGAAGTTGCTCCGTCAGTTGCGTCAACTTTTGCTTTCGCTTGTCTGAAAGCCACATCTCAACACACTTCCCAGGTGCAGCAGCCAGGCGTGTGCAACGCAGTCTGATCACGCGAGCGGCTAAGCAGAATGGATCTAGTGCAGATGGTTCAATAGCCAATCTGGTGAGCTCATTCGAACGAATCCAATGGCTCGCAGGGTGCATCACAGCTTTAACTCATGAATATGCAATGCAGGAGAATGGCAGGGCAGTCACTGGACCAGATCTATCTGTGAAGTTGAATGGCTTGACCCTCCCAAACCCCTTTGTGATCGGCAGCGGTGAGAGTCTGCTTTGAAAGCTTCTTTCCTTTGATGGCAGGTCTAGGCTGCTTGCCCTGTGCCATTTCACATGGCTGGTCACATTCAATTGCATGTTTCTGCTCAATGTTTCTGCTCAGTGTTTCTGCTCGCGTGACAGGTCCGCCAGGTACCAACTTTGCTGTAATGAAGAAAGCATTTAACGAGGGATGGGGTGGCGTCATTGCCAAAACTGTCTCTGTAGACTCCTCCAAGGTACTTTTGGCAAAGATTATCATGTCTGCTGCATGTTTGCAAGTTGGTTGTTGACTGCAATTTCTGCCACAGAATGCATTGCAGTTGTTGTTTGATCAACACCAAACTACAACATTACATCGTCTCTCCTGTTATTGTCAGCAACATCCACCTTTGTCTTTGCAGGTGACCAATGTGACGCCTAGGTATGCCAAATTACGCTCCAAGGATCGCCAGGTAGATTTTCAGTCTAAACATGTACGCTGGTTGATCCCACCAAAGAGAAGTGCATCAGTGCTTCTTCAGTCCGCATGTGCCTCATTGGCAGACAATCACCACAGATGCACTAATTTTTGCTGGCTTGCTGCTGATTCATAGAGCATCAAAAAATTACAGATGCGTTGATTCTTGCTGGCTTGCTGCTGATTCATTGAGCAACAAAGAACTGCGCCTGGTGTGATTGAGCCGTTGCATGGAGCCATTGGATTGAACCAGTGCAGCGAGCCAGTGCGACCAGCCAGTGCAACCAGCCATAACAATGAACCATTGCATTGAGCCATTGCATTGCATTGTACTCCTCAGCAGCCTGCTTGCTTCAGGACAAGCAGAACAGCCTGCTTGTCATGAAGTCAGAAGGCTGCTGAGGAGTACACGTCAGCCGCCCTGCCTGAAGCCTGGTGGAGCAAGCCTGCTGGCTCTGGGTTGATGAGGTGAAGGCGCTCATCACTTCATCTGCCTGACCCCACATTGCGCTTTGTAACTGCTTGTTTCATTGCTAAGTGTGCGTCATCACACATTAATTACTAGAACAGAGCATTGATGGTATACTATTGCGCTCACTCTGCACTTCACCAGCTGTCTGAAACGTCTTGTCAACATCTTAATGCTACATGGCCATTGGATGGATTGATTTGAGCGGTTGAACACCTGTGCCCCCGCAAACGCGAGGTAGGTAACTGCTATGCCTCATCTGTTCCTGTAGGCCATACTGCAAGCGTATACCATCACCCAAAGGTGTGCAGCCGTTGGGGCCAGCAAGGTGATTGCATATCAGCCAGAGAAATGAGGCTTGCAAAGAGGCAGCATGGGCTGAGTAGCCCTCCGGATCTCTCTGGACCTCAAAGCCATTTTGCCAGTCTCTTTTTGTTCAAATTGCAGGCGATTGGTATTGCTTTCACGTGATTTGCGTACAATAGTACGTATGAACCCCCTCAAGCTACAAGCCATAACAAGAGTGAGTGTAGTTAGGAAACAGTGAGTCAGTATGCAGGTGATTGGGTGGGAGAACATTGAGCTGATCAGTGACAGGCCCCTGGAGACCATGCTGACAGAGTTCAAGCAGCTGAAGCAGGAGTTCCCTGACAGGTGCGAGCTTCAGACCAGTCCCTACAAAAGTGCTAACACAGTAAACTCTCTTCATAATTACTGCTTTGGTTCCCAAGCTGTCCTTACATTGAATTGTCCTTACTCAGAGGGACCACTGCAGTCAGAATGCAGTGACTGGTTTTCAATTGCACCGTTTTTATATCAAGAATGTCCCTACATTAAGCGTCCTTACAAAGAGAGTTTACTGTGATAGTACTTGTTCTACGCGCCTGCACAAGCGTGTGTATGTGGCCTAGGTCCTGTCTCTCCAGGCTATGCCAGTCCTCACAGGAGTACCTTGTGCAGCTGCCTGTGCAAGTCTTCATGCCCACACTCCAAATGGCATGACACCTGATCTTGCATGATGTCCTGCCCAATCAAATGTACTGTACCTGCTGTGACTGTTGCTGTGACTGCTGCTTTTGCTGCAGCAAGTCACACCTGTATGGTGCCTGACTCAGACATGTTCGTCACATGAAATCATGCACAAGATGTCACAGCTACAGCTTTCTGGCCTGGTCAGGTTGGGTGAGCATGGACTGGACACACTTGTGGTTCATCTTGTGCATTCCCCGAGTGATCATTCAACCCTTTGCTCTACTTACCTCACACATGCTTCTTATGCGCAAGCTGACAGCCTGTTACAAGCATCTCACCTCCCTTCATGCACAGTCTAGATGGTTGCAGATAGCACAGGACTGAGTTGCTTGGAGACACTTGATTGCTCCAGTATGTAACTAGCTGGGCCTGCTGAGCCTGTCCAGCATACCTCTAGCATGTATGCTTGAAATGAATGAAGCTGACAGCAACTATCCTGCCCAAGGACAGCAGGGAGATTGCTGCCATTGGAGGGCTGATGAGTGACCTGTCACCAGCTCTGCAACATCCTGACCCCTAGTCTCATCCCAGCCTCTATCCAGTTGAACACATGGAGCGTCATGACTTTGGGCGAAACTAGGCCAGAGGTGCAGACTGCTTGCAGCAAATAGCATGGGATATCGTCGCAGGGTGCTGATATCCTCCATCATGGAAGAGTACAATGATGGAGCCTGGGGGAAGCTAATGAAACACAGTGCAATGCTTCTTCAGTCACTTGTTGAAACCTGTTGATCAACATCACAATTCAGTCCTTGACCATTGCAGCGCAGTTTCTACAGTGTCCAGAAGTTCCAAGGAAACAGACCAGGATTGTTACTTGCAGAGTGCTGATAGCATCAATCATGGAGGAGTACAACAAGGGAGCCTGGGAGGAGCTGATAGAGCGCTGCCAGGAATCTGGTGTTGATGCTTTTGAGATCAACTTCTCTTGCCCACATGGCATGCCAGAGAGGAAAATGGGCATGGCTATGGGTCAAGACCCTGAAATTCTACAGGTAGGGTTTGGTTGCTTAGTGACAGATCCTTATAGTACATAGCACAGCCTGCTAGGAAGCTGGTGTGAGCGCCTTTGAGATCGACTTCTCTTGGGTCCCACGGCATGCCAGAGAGGAAAATGGGCATGGCTATGGGTCAAGACCCTGAAATTCTGCAGGTAGGGTATGGCAGTACATACTAAGTGGGCTGGGCTTTTGACGTTTTGCTGAGCTCTGGCTGATGTCATTGTCAAAGTTGTCAAACATCGTGATCTAGACGAGAATCTGAATGGTCATGAATCGAGGATCCTGAGATCATGTAGATCTATTTCATCTGTATAGCTTACAAAGTCAGTATCGCACAGCATGAAGACATGAGCACAACAGCAGAATCTTGAGCGTTCATCGATGACGATACAGACAGCATGCCAGTCTGAGGCTAGAATAACCTTCTTGGCTGTTTGCTTTTGTTGTCTAGATACTCTGATTGTTCTCCACATTTGGCAGCTGCCATGTCTGCAGGAGGTTTGTGGCTGGATCAATCAACATGCCAGCATTCCAGTCTGGGCCAAAACGACACTTTGTGATTCTGCTTCAGTTAAGACTTTTATATCAATGTTGTGTGATGATCATGTTGTTCTCCACATTTGGCAGCTGCCATGTCTGCAGGAGGTTTGTGGCTGGATCAATGAGAAGGCCAGCATCCCAGTCTGGGCCAAAATGACACCAAACATCACAGACATCACCTTTCCCGCCAGAACTGCTTTGAATGCCGGCTGTGAGGGTGTGGCCGCCATCAACACTATCCAGTCAGTAATGGGTGTAAATCTAAAAACCCTGAGGCCCGAACCCTCGGTCGAGGGCTATACCACGCCTGGGGGCTATTCCAGCGTTGCAGTCAAGCCAATAGCCCTTGCCAAGGTAGCTGATCAGTAATGACAATCTTGTTAACACACTGTCTTGTTGTCATTGAGCAGTCCAGGGTCTTTTCTGGTCTGTTGACAAGTTTGATGAAGGTGACATGCAGCTTTGAATCATCAAACTTTGCTGCAGCTGGAAAGGCGCACCTTCAGTCATGTCAGGTCAGCCATGGCACATATGACTACCTTTGCAAGGCACAAATGACCAAACTTTTGTCATTGGCTTACCTTTCTTGTGTTTGACCTGTTTACCTTATTTGAGAAGATGTCGTCAAATCTGCAATCATGCATTTTTGTGCCAGTGCTGACAAAAGCCTGATTAGCATATGTCAAGTCGTTGTGCTTGCTTGCACCACTGCTGATGTTGAGTTTGCCATCACACCTGGCGTAGTCATAATGTCTCTTCAAACCCACTTGGCGTAGTCATAGTGTCTCTGCAGACCCACCTGGGGTAGTCATAATGTCTCTGCAGCAGTGCAATGTGCCCGGCTGATTTGTGCAGCTGCGTTCACATGCATCACCACCATCGTCTCCTATGTGACGCGCATAGGCTTGTATGAGAAACCACGCCTGAGCTGTGCAATAGACACAAACAAACGAGGTCAAGGCGTCCGAAACACTATGAGTGCGCATGTGGGAATGCCCAACAACAACACAAAAAGCTGCAGCAATCGTGCCAAGCAAATGTATGCAAGCAGTAGTTCACATGCCTCACCACAGGATTTGGCCACCAGATGTTGCCGCTTGACATCAGCTCACAAGCAACAGTGCATCAAGTGTTTGGCGGCAATGTCTCAGCATATTTACGTTTAGGTTAGCACATGATTGAACTGGTTGAAGACAGTTGATTGCTTCTGTACGTACCTAGTTGGGCCTGCTGAGCCTGCCTAGCCCGGGCTTACAATGCATACATGAATGATTGAATATTGCAAGCAAACAGTACACTCTCACATGCTGCATCATTTCGTCAGCACCAACAGCATCAAGCTTGTAACCGGAGAAGCATGTGCAACAGGTGATGAAGATTTGGCAAGTCATCAGGGATGATTATGACAAGAAGAAGGAGCTGTCAGTCATGAGTAGCAGAACTACATCAGCAGCAACAGTAGCAAGCTTGTAAACAGCAGATATGTGTCACAGGTGATGAAGATTGAGCAGGTGATCAGGGAGGAATTTGACAACAAGAATGACCTGGCCAGCATCAGCATTGAACCAGCATCAGCATCAGCAGCAACAGTAGCAAGCTTGTACTCAGGCGAGTGTGTGTTACAGGTGATGAAGATTGGGCAAGCGACCAGGGATGAGACTGACAACAAGAAGGACCTGTCAGTCATGAGTAGCAGAACTACATCAGCAGCAACAGTAGCAAGCTTGTACTCAGGTGAGTGTGTGTCACAGGTGATGAAGATTGGGCAAGTGATCAGGGATGAGTTTGACAACAAGAAGGACCTGTCAGGCATTGGTGGTGTGGAGTCTGGCCAAGATGCAGCCGAGTTCTTGTTGCTTGGCGCCAATTCTGTGCAGGTCAGTCTGCAGCCCCTGTGCGTGCTTCCATTGTCTGTCATGAGTGTGTGCTGTGAAGTCTGCACCCTGAAACTGAGCACTGACAGTGTCAGGCTTTGCCCATCTTCTCAATGTTTTGTCTGTCAAGAATATGTGCTGTACAGTTTGCATGTGGATAGTGAGCAATTGCGCTAGGAGCTGCTTCAGGACCCTTGGCAAGATGCCTTGCCTTGATCTGGTTGTTGCCCATAGGAGGCTTAGATGGCTTGGTCACACAGCACGAATGTCACAGGACACATTTCCTTATCAGTGTATGTTTGGGCAGTTATCAGGCATTCAGGCCAAGGGTAAATCCAAAGATATTTGGCAGTCAACTGTGTACAAGGACCTCTCCGCCCTTCATGTCCAATATAATTGATTTAGATTACCACATGATCGAACTGCTCGGAGACAATTGATTGCTTCTGTACGTACCTAGTTGGGCCTGCTGAGCCTGCCTGGCCCACGTTTATAATGAATAAATGAAATGAATGAATGGAATGAATGAGCTGCGTCAAGCACAATGCTAGATGCTAGAGTCACTTTGCACTGCATGCTCAAATGCACATTATAGGACTAGCATCCATTGATGTTGGAACATGCCGGTCAAGGGCATAGATGTTGTTACATCATAGCATTGTGTCTTCACATCATTACAGTTTTCAATGTTCTTTTTGCTGCAGGTATGCACAGGTGTCATGCTGCATGGGTACCCTCTGGTCAAGCAACTGTGTGGCGAGCTTCAGGTAGGCATATTGCGGTCTCATCCTCAATGGTGGTAACATGAAGAATCTGGCCATGAACTCACTTGTGTTGACATCAGCAGCCACAATCACCTCTACTGTGACATCAGAGCAGCATGTCTCCTGGCTATGTCAGCCTTGCTTCATGTATGCAACTCAGCTGTGTTTTGTTCAATCAGCTGTATTGACCCTCTGCAGGCTGTAGACCCTCAGCATTGAGCATTTGGTCTATCTTTGTTGCTTATGCACAGTCTGCTCTGTGAGTGCATAAGCATCCCAGCTGCAGCTTCACTACTTGCCTGAAGATACGTTTCAAGGTTGGTTTCAATGCACATCAGCTAATGCATACAACATCAAGCATTCATGATCTGAAATAACAGAATTCTAGCAAGCTGCGAGGTGCATCACAGGAGTTCATGAGCGAGCATGACTTCAAGAGTATAGAAGACTTCAGAGGCGCCAGTTTACCGTACTTCACAAGTCACAGGGAGCTGGTGAGACTGCAAAGGGAAAACAAGGCCAAGCGACGAGGCTTGGCAAATGATGCTGAATGGTCTGGGGACGGTTTTGTGAAAGAAACAGAGTCTATGGTCGCCAACTGATCATAAATACTTGCCGACCTGGCTTTTGGCCTTTCTGCTTTGGCTAGGAGCGCCCATTGTGCCAATGCAGATTTTTGCGAGAGTTGCTGCTTTCAGAAGCAGCCTGGGGATAGGTACTGTCAGTTTGCACAAACGAACAAATGAGGCATACATTCAGGCAGCATCATGTGTGCTGTTGTGACCCTCACATGCATGGGGTCGCTGGTTGTACCATATTCTTGCAATTGCTGTTTGTGCTCATGATCATGCCGATCAGGCATGTTAGGTGATGCAACCTTTGTGCTCTGTTGTCTGCTGTGCCGATTAGCTTAGAGCTCTTGCGCTTTGTCCACTACAGCAGTACGCCATACATGGATGACAGCATAGCTGCGCATGCAAGATCTGAGGTGCTCACAATCCGTGCAATGCTCTGTGACATGGACGAGTAGAAAGACATCATGATTGAATGATGCCATACGTTATGCATGGGAGTTCCATTTCTCAGGTTTCAAATTTCAAGCTGCCTCATCAGTTCAGAAAGTCGTCAGCACACTTCCTGGATGACTTGCTGATAGCAACTTGCAGAAACACATGCAACTTTCACACATGTCGGGCCGTCTGCCTGCAGGTTCAAAGATGTTGTTTCTAGACAAAATTCCATGTGGCACCTGTGCCAGCACGCCATCATGCTTGCTCCGATTCGGATCTGACTGAAGGCAAGTCAGCTTGTCGATATACAGGTGGCTAAATTTGAATTGGCCCAGGTGCGCACATGCAAATCTACATTTCCGTGCGAGCCGTACTTTGTGCCTCTTTGAAGTGCAAATTTCTGCCCCAAATGTCTTTCGGAGATTTCATGGCGCTCAAACTCAGCTGCTGACGAAGGCTGCACGTTCCGACACAGGTTGTGCTCGGCATCTCTTGCATGGGCATGCACGAGCATCTGCAGCATCGTACCGGAGCGCAGAAACCCTGGCATATTCGTTCCTTACACGCTTCAACGCCAACTTTTGAGCTCAGTCCAGACCCGGGCTTTGCCCCTTGAGTGCAAATATATAGAGTGAAACACCAAATATTTGCGGTGCAGCGAAGCATCTGATCGCAGCGTGATGGCAGCTAGTGAGGCCGCACTGATACTCAAGGTGAGCCTTCACGCGGCGGGCATTGCATCCCGGACTCACGGCAAGTGTATTGGATGTTATGTGACCTTCGGTGCTTGCAGTACTTTGGTCGCGCGGTGACCGCGGCTGCAAAGCCACGACAAGGTGTTGTATCCACAGCAGCAGGATCAGCCAGCAAAACTTCCTCGATGCAGCCTTTGTCTGAATTCACAAGCAGGCCGGCTCCGCAAGCACACATCGAGCTCAGCAATGACGCAAGCAGAGTGTTTGCCTTCATGCAGATGCATGGTAAGCGTACATGCTTAGCCACACGCTTGTTAGACAGGTTCTGACGCAGTCAGCCTGTCTACATGCTGCACACTGTACTCAGATAGACTCTGCAGGCAGTGACTCAGCATCAGACCCACAGCGTGCAAAGTCCAGCAGAAATGCAGCTGACTCCCGTTCACAACAGCATACCTCCTTTGCTAATCACAACAACGATTACAGGTTGGGACCCTTCAGAAATGTCTTGCAGATTGACCTAGCTCGTGCAACATGTGCAAATGCATTTGGCCAACCTAGCTCAGACCTCCTGGATGCTGTCTACAGGTACTGAAACGCTGGCCAAAGCGTGCACATGATGGGTCTGGACAAGCAAGCAAAGCTTGACGCTCAGCAGTAGCAGCTTCAAACCAGCGCTACACTGCAGATGAGTCGCATCTTATGATCAGAGCAACATGTGGCTCTCCAGCTGTAGTCTCGGCGCTTATCAGAACCAAATGAATCAAGCAACACAGATATTGGGAATCCCTGTACCACCACCTTAGAGATTGTTGCTTGCGATGCATGTGCCAACAGGTGTAGGGTCAGCGTGTAGATTATCAGATGTCAGTGAGTAGGAGCTCAGCTTATAGATTGTCTTTGCTAGGCTGGCCTGTGATTTCTTTCTATTTTGTCATGTCTTGCAAAATAGGTTGTTATAGATGACTACTGCCCTTCCATGCTGACTTGCCTCGACATGCTAGGCCTGCGACAGATTGCAACACTATGTGCCGCATTTGTTGTAAATTCCAACATGCCACAGGCCTGTTCAAGCCTACTTGTCATAGAACAGGTATTATGACAAACACAAGTGCTGCAAGTATATACATCAAATATATTCGACAGTGCTTCAAAGCCCAGCTGACTCTGTTTCAAGCAGGACTTGATAGCGCTGTTGCATATGCCTGACAAACAGCCTCGTTGTGCCAAGGTAGCTGCAGTGACTGCAGGTATAGTGATGCCTGACTGATGTTACTCAGGGCTGCAGCGTTTGCCTCAACAACATCCCTGGCATTGACATAAGCTGGGAGCACACTTGATTCAATCAATGAGCTTTTGACTTTGTCTGTTCCCAACAGCTTGTGTAGTAGCTTGGCTCCAAAGCTCTTTAGCTCTCGCTGTTGGTTTGCAGCGCTGTCATGTGCATCAGTCCCAGCATGTAGCAATGCTGTGTCAAGAACGGCTCGCCAGTCTTCAACTTGCAGATGGGATCTCAGCGCCTCAATAGGAAGCTGCACCATCATTTCGAAAGCTTGGGATTGCACCTTTGCATCCTTATCTCTGCATTTGAGCGCTATGGTTTGCAAAATGGCTTGCTCCCGTGCTGACTGCTGCTCCGAAACCACTGAGGTCAGCAGTGACATGACTGCTCTGCGAGTTCTGATGGATGGGTCTCTGGTGCATGTGAACAGCAGCAAGTGTACAGCTTCTTCAGGCCACAGTGCAAGCTGAACAGCATCATTGTTGTTGCTATCCTGGAGAAAGTTGTCAACAGCTCTATCCATGGCTGCATACACAAAAGACACGTGTTCAATCATGCCACTGTTGTGGTGTGCAAGTCTTGCTTGAAGGGCTAAGGATATCAAGAGGGATTTGGAACATGTGTTTGCCTTGTACAGTGTGTTGTATAGCAAGCTGCAAAGCTTGGTGTAACACAGCTGGCAAGCAGCATGGACAAATTTCGCAAAACACAACAGGCTCCGAAACCATTGTTACAGAGCACGTATGAGATAAAAAGCATTGCTAGCTAGATGGCGAGGTGCTAATTCCTCACACTGCTACACAGGCTTTCTCACAAGCACAACTGAGGAGCAATGCTGCAGCACACCCTACTTTGTAACGATGCCCACAAGCAACAGCAATGCCAATACAGTTCAAACCCATGCTGAACAAGCTTTGCAATAGCACATGCAAATGTCAGCAAAATTCAGCAGGCACAAAGATGACTGCTAATTGTATTAAGATAGGTTGATAGCAGAGACTCACTGAGTAAGCCCTCCATGCGCACTGCTACTGGCTGATTGCTCTCTGGCTTCAACAGATCACAGCAGCCTGCCAGAGTGGCTGATGAGCAGTGGTGAAAGCAGCGGCTGAAAATGTCAAAAAGTTTCTTCATGCCTGCACGTAATCAGTTGCTGACATGCCAGGATTTGTCATGTTTGTCTCAGCATGTCTTACAGAGATGATGTGCAGATAGTCTGCTTTGAAGTGGGATGACATTCTGAGAGAAGCATGGCTCATTGCTATCAAGAAAACTGACCCAAACAATGGAAGGTACATATTGTAAAGGTACAGTCTAGCCACATCAGGACAGGAGTTGGTTGAGGCAGGGATACTGGATCATTTCTTCTGCACATTGGCTGATGCCTCATTCTGACAGTTTCCTGTGATGGCACAGCACTGGAAGCAATCAGGCACTGTCAAAGATTGGACATTTACCTTTGGTGTTGCTGGCAGTCGAGCTTGTCAGCATGGTTCTGAGCCACAAGGAGGCTGTCTGTGTGCATGCCAGCACCCGACACAAGGCTTCAATGCCTGGCTCAGACAGACATGCAGCTCCTTTCTCAATACAGGTAGCTGTGAGCTTCTCAACAAAGCAAGCCAGGCAAGCGTCCCATGTCATGCTGCTAATTTCAGCATTGCAGGCCCTCCATCCCCACAGAAACTGCATACACACATTGATGTACATCATCTGTCCCAAGCAATGATCGCTAAACAAAGACACAGAACTGGTTTGTCTGTTTGGCTGTCATCAAAGTAACATTCATGCTGCACACAATGTCAATGCAAGTAATGCAAATGATGAGTGAACAACAGCGGGATCAATACGAATGCAGATCGAGCAGCAGTGGCTTGCTCACATCGTGTGCACAGCCCACAGAAAATGTCAGACAAAAGACTGTGTGCATTTCACATGCTTTGGCACAAACAGCAACATGTGATCCAGAGAGTAATGGCAAAGAAAATGTGTGCATTGCACTTATGTTCACCTGGAAGACTGCATTGCAAGCCTGGTCATGATGGTCAGCAGAGTTACACTTCTGGGCATCAAAATGGATGGACATTGCCTGCAGATCACAATGTTTCAGCATCAGCCAAGCTGCTTCAACTCATTCCGGTCGAAAACCAACTGAAGCAGCTGACTGGATGTTTTGAGAATTTTGAACTGCAGAGCAACATCGATACAGGAATTCATCAATTGTGAGCTCAATGACTGCAGTCCCACATGGCAAATATGTCAATGTTTATCACACTAAGCAGCATAAATATCAACAAAAGTTGAAGCCAGATTGGAAATCCATATGGTGTGGACCAGACTTGACATGCCTAGTGGTTTGGTACCCCGCAGACAAAAGAAAATGCAAACTGCGCACAGCAGCTGTACTGCAAGCAGTGTTGCTGCCAAGAGCAATGTCAAAGGTTGCAATCCAGTCAAAGGTTGCAGACAGGCATGCTCACCTGAACTGTGCAAACTGTAGTTTCCCAGACATTGCTGATGGCACGAGCATCTTGCGCTTGAGCAGATGCAGCTTGATGCAACCAAGTTTGAACAGCATGTGACGGCTGATGGTCTCTGATCAGCAGCTGAAGGTGCAGAGCAATGCTGTCCTGAAAAGTCATGCTCTGCAAATTCTGGCTGCCAGAATCATGCTCAATGTCTGCTAGCATTGTGACAAGCAGTGGCAGAACATTGCCGAGCTGAGTGAGCTTTGTGACATGGCTTGTCACGTTGCTGCCTTTACTGCAAAGTTGTTGACTCTGTTGATGCCAGAAGCTGTTGAGCTGGTTGCATAGGGAAGCAGACAGGCTTGTCATCAGGGAGAGGCATTGGCGCACAGATTGCCAACCAGCCAGCAGAAACCTGAGTTCTGATTCTGGTAAAGCACTGCAGGGTAAAGGTTTTGGTATTGATTGATGGCAAGCACCATGGCAGAATGCAGCACTGGATGAAATGTACCCTGGCTTGCAAAGATCTTGTAGAAGGCTCAGGAAGCACTCGCCAGCGCGACAAACGACATCAAGGTCAAATGCAGGGAGATCTGCACGGTCAAGAGCGGCTATGTGTTGCATCAGAGCTCTCTGGTGGCTTGTGAAGGGTGTCACAGGGCAGAAGGAGCTGCATACCATCAGCATAGCTCAGGCAGGTCTCAGCGAACAAGCTCAAGCCCCTCGAGATCGATTGCGGTTGAACGTTTGATTTGATTTCTTCCATGTCACTCAAAAAAGCGGTCTGAAGCTCCGACAGCTCTGAAAAGTCCATACTGCTGGCTGAACCGGCTCCGATCACTGCTGGATCATATGTTGGTGCTGACAGTGCACAGCGTGCACAACAAATACAACAGCAGCACTGACCGCAGGCTTTCACTGCTGTTGCTTTGTGACATGTCGTTGTCTGTTATGTACTTATGCAAGTGCATTGCACTCCAGTTATGCAGCATAACTTATGCTTTGAAACAGTCTGTTCATCTCCCACAGGTTGGTCGTTCCAAGGCGCGCGCTAAGGCTAGCAACGCAGTGAAGAATCGGAAAGGCTAGCCCTCGCCTGCACTACGACTGTTTGAGCTAATCCTGTTGCCACAGATCCTTCGCACCAGCCTGACTGACGCTCAGGTCGAACACGGCGGCAGAACTGATCACTATGTCTTTGACGGCACCTTGTCACACAGGCGCACAATAGCTGCGCTCAATATCAGCCGTGCAGCTTGTGAAGCAGTGAGCGCGTGAAGAACCTGCAGATTGAAGCAAGGTTCAAGCAACTTAGAATGATAACAGGCAAATGCTACCCTATTGCACAACGGGCGCTCACAATCAGCACAGCACCTAACAGCGGCGCTCTACAGCAACTTTAGCTGAAATGGGGCATTTTTGCAGGCAGCACGCTGCCTTACCCCTTGCGCAGGTTGCTGCCCAGTGAGCTATCCTCCAGAAGACCGCCACTTGCAACCAGCAGCCGTAGATGCTGGGCGCTTGCATTGATAGCAGGCAGCTTATGCTTGACCCTGCTTCTCAAATCAAGTCCTGGCAAACCCACATCCCAACAAGCACAGGATCTACAGACATGCCAGAAAGACTACCAAGCTAGAGTAAGCCACTTTGCAGCACAGTCAATCTTGACAGGCTGACAACCCAAAGTTGTTATTTGTGTGGGTGTCAATGGGTCGGTCCATGCTGATATGCAGGTAAACCAGCTGGAAGACCTGACTTTGAAGCACAAAGCAGCTGTCAGGGAAAATAGGCAAATCCAGGACGGACGCTCAGCTCTCCAGGTGCTCTAACTTTGTCTGCTGAATATGCTTGTCCCGGCCTCCACTCAAAGCTGCTCAGTGAACGCCCAGAGGAATGAGATCTGCCGCATGACCCATGTCGTTGCAGCAACCTGGTCTGGCATATAACATTGCTGAGCTTTGCTGTAAGCATGCTGCTCTCCTCTGATATCTGTCTCAGAACCTGCCCAAGAAGCAAATAGACATGGACACTAAGAAACAGGAACCGCAATCAGACCAGCATCTGCAAGCCCTCAAGTGCTTCAAGCATCTATGCATACAATGAATTCAGGAAGGCCTGCCTGCTGTGCATGGCAACAGGGCGATACAGATTCTCAGCAAGGGCTAGCAGCAGCAAAGGCACAAATTGAGGGTGCCTTGCAGCAAGTGGAGCAAGCCAAGCAGGAACGTGATGTTGCTCAAGACCTTGCAAGAACCTTGCTTGAAGAGCAAGCAAGGCTCAAGCAACAGCTTGACAGCCTTCCTCAGACAGGCAATGCTGGCAATCAGGTGTTTAGCAGACTGAATGCAGCATCGTGTGTAGCGAGCTGTATGCAAATGAGCCCAATAGAGCTAAGAGCGTTCCGCGATGGTCGTGTGTAGACACACAAGAGCGTCTGCAATTATCTAAGGATGGACTGATTGGCGGCTCAGAGCTCACCGTCTCACGCTCAGCTGGATCACACTCAACTGCAGAGCCTTCTAGATCTGTGATCCAGCTACTAAGCATGCCTATTTTCATAAACAATGCTCAGTCTGTTACATCGTGCAGCACCAACAAGCAAGAAGCTGTCTGAACTGCATGAAGATCACTGGCGCATTGACTCTATTGAACATCAGTTGACTTTGTGACGTGCCCAGCGTGTGCCCAATGTGTCCGCATTATGCTTTTCTGACAAGACATACGTGCACTCTGTGTCTACAGGCAGACCGCCACACTCCGTGGATGCCAAGTGCTGCAAGAGACCAGCAGGACCCAGACCTGGCTGCAGTCTTGCGCAAGGTAAGGCAGCAGCAACAAAAGGTCCATTTTTGCTGCTGGTTTTGACATTTTTCAAACACCTTCTTTTGTTGTTTCACCACAAGTAAGTATATATCAGGACCCAGATCTGGCTGCAGTCCGGCGCCAATTGAGACACCAGCAAGAAATGCTCCCGTGAGGCTTTTTCTTCATTGATGTTTTTTGTGTGCTTGAAATGTCTTTTCTGTTGTTTCACCACGTGTATATATCAGGACCCAGATCTGGCTGCAGTCCTACGCAAGGTGAGACAACGGCCATACATGCTCCCAAGAGACCCACTTCTGTTGCTGTTTTGGTTTTTTGTTCTATTTTGTTGCTTCATCATTTATCTGTACATTAGGACCCAGACCTGGCTGCAGTCTTGCGCAAGGTAAGGCAGCAGCAACAAAAGGTTCCATGGAATCCATTTTTGCTGCTGGTTTTGACGTTTTGCAAACACCTTCTTTTGTTGTTTCACTAGTAAGTATATATCAGGACCCAGATTTGGCTGCAGGCCTGCACAAGGTGAGGCGGCAGCAAACATCAGCTCTCACAAGATCCTTTCTTTGCATTTGATCAAGACTGCTGTATTGTTCCTTGTAGTTTTGCTGTGTGTATATGTGCACCGTCACAGTCAAACGGGTGCTATTGGGCCCCTTCATAGTGACATCAGTGCAAGCAACTGCTGCATTGCTGCTGTTGACTACGTTGCTGCTGCCTTGAACAGTCATAATTTCAGTTTTGAGCGCTACGTCTACGTGTTCTTAGCAAATATGCTAAATGTATGTGGCAAAGTCTTGTCGCCTTGCATATACATCTTCACAGTGAGGCAAGATCACCATGAATCTGTCTGACAGCCTGAGCAAATCAAATGCATACTGTGACACAGAAGGAAACCAAAGCAGCAGCAATCGATGACACCACCGTGCTGTTGCCAGTACAATGCTGGATGCACATGGCTCTCAATTGTACAATAAGGACAGGCTTTCACATATTTGTCTTACAGCCCGAGCAAGCTGAAGGCATATTTTGCTGTACAGCGACTTATCTTCGCAATGACTGCCTTGCTTCCCAGGGAAGCTGTCCTTACATTAAGTTGTCCTTACTCAGAGGTGCCACTCCAGTCAGAATGCAGTCATTGGTAACCAGTTGCACCGTCCTTACATTGAGAATCAACTTCCTTACATTACATGTCCGTACAAGAGATTACTGAAGCAGAACTGTATGCAGTGGTTGATGACAGCACTAAGCTGCTGCAGGTAGCTGTGAACAGTGAGGTCATGGTTGCCATCTCCAACAAAAACTATGCCATGCCTGGTAGCATGCTGACAACCTGGATGGAAGGTATCACAAGAGCAGGGGTCAAGAATGCCTTGGTGGTTGCCCTAGATGACTACACCAAGAGCGTTGCAGAATCTCATGGGATTGCAGCCCATGAGATGCACCTTGAGGTGTGGAGTCAGATTAATTCCAAGAGCTTGTTAGTCTGATTGCTTGCTTGCTTGCTTGATTGCCTGCTTGCTTGCTTGCTTGCTTGCTTGCTTGCTTGCATGCTTGCTTGCCTGCCTGCCTGCTTGCTTGCCTGCCTGCCTGCTGGCTTGCCTGCTTGCTTGCTTGCTTGCTTGCTTGTTTGCTTGCTTGCCTGCATGCCTCCCTGCTTGCCTGCCTGCCTGCCTGCTTGCTTGCTGGCTTACCTGCTTGCTTGCCTGCCTGCCTGCTTACCTGCCTGCCTGCCTGCTTGCTTGCATGCTTGCTTGCTTCAGCTTGATGATCCTTGCGCAAATGCAAGGTCTGTACTGTGCATTGATCGGTGTACCATGCTAATGTCTGTGTGAAAAGAGGAGGTTGAGTCATCAGTCCACAGTCTGCTGCCAACGCAAAGGTGGAATGACATCCCAAGTGTTTGAGCTACACCTGTCACAAACGCTACTGAAGCTGTTGTAATTGTAGACTGTGATGGCGCTTGTTTGTGCTTCTGCCCTTTGCTGTTTGCTGCAGCGCGCCACAAGACGGACTGCTGTCAGCGGCAATAAAGTCTGTGAAGGCTCGAAAAGCTCCAATCATCACATAGCAACAGCTCTGCATGACAGCATGTGTACGGTGTAATTCAAAACCATTGCTGCAGATAGCAGACTCCCAGAAGGGTGCTGGCAGCAATCATGCAGTCTCTGGGCTGAAGTTCAAGACTCTGCGGCATTTCCTACAGCTGGGCGATAAATGTTCACAAAAGCGTTACAGGAGCGCTGTGGTTTACTGGGTTATGCATCAGCTGCACAAAAGCTGTACAGCAATGCCGTGATTTGCTGCAGATACCAGACGCCCAGAAGGATGTTGGCAGCAATCATGCGGTCTCTGGGCTGAAATTCAAGATCCTCAAGCATTTCCTACAGCTGGGCTACGCTGTGCTATTGTCAGATGTGGATATCATAACCCTCCAGAATCCCTTTGATCATCTGTATAGGGATTCTGATGTGGAAGCTATGTCCGATGGCTGGAACAATGCCACCGCATACGGTCAGCTGTTGTGCTCTATCATATATGCACTATCTACACACGCATATCGTGAGCTGTTGTGCGCTGTCATATATGCAGTATTCACGCGCGCACATGGTCAGTTGTTGTGGGCTGTCATACATATACCGAGTGCACACATAATACAAAGGCTGCTTAGCATTGTACTTGAACATACAAGTACAGATCAACGGTCGTACTGGCCACCTCCATGTCATACACATACTTTATTTTTGAGACTGTGTCATCTTAGATTTGCAAACAGGCTCCGTGTGCATCTCAAGCAGTGTGCAACAGCTGTTGCCGTGACGGATTAGGTAATGTCCCAAAGCATGCAAATCACATTGTTGGAGTGTTCCCTTGTAAGCACAACTGCCGGCGGCGGCAATCCTCTTCCCTGCATGACTCATCCTGAGCCATGCCCTGCAGCATTGACCAGTCAGCGCTGCAGAATGTTACACTCTGCTTGACAACTCGATTGTCTTTTGTTTGAATGCCATGCACTCGATGCAGGATACAATGATGTGCTGGATGATGCCAAGATGGGTTGGGCGCGATATGCACACTCCATGCGCATTTTTGTCTTCAACTCAGGCTTGTTCTACATACGGCCAACCCTAGCCTCCCTTGACCTTTTGGACAGAATTGCCTATAGGCTTGAACATGAGAACGGCTGGGATCAAGCCATATTCAATGAGGTGCGTTCCATCCGTTTGCTGGCATTGTTCCAAGCTCGTTTCAAGATTGCCAAAATTGCTTGTGAAGATGACTCAGCATCATCACTGTGTCAGTTCTCTACTGAGTAATTTGTCACCCGTGATCAACTTGTTTAGTGACTGACTGTGCTATTGCTGAAGTTCAGTGCTTTTGGTTGGCAGCAGTCTGCATGGTAATGATCCATGTGATGTTGCCAATCTTGCTATGTATCATAGGCTATGCTGCCATTGCTCCATCAAGATTATTTGCTCAATACTTGCATGCTTGATTGCTCGTCTCACTGATTGTCTGTCAGTTGGCCATTGACATGCATAGCTGATGCTACATCATGCATAGCATGCATGATGCATACTATACTTCGCAAATGATGATCCCCTTGCTCTCTGGTTACAGGTCATTTTCTTCCCATCACATGGGCAGCATAAGGACCCTGCCGTCACAAGGCGTGTGATGGATTACATGGATTTCATGAACAGCAAGACTCTGTTCACAATCGTGCGCAAGGATCAAGCTTTGCAACACCATAAGCCAGTCACAATACATGTGAACTACCATCCTGACAAACACCCCAGGATGCTGGCAGTGGTTGCAAGATATGTCCATGGGGATATGCAGGCTCTGGATCGATTTCCAGACGGATCGGAGTGAAACGAAATAGCACATTTCAGAATGAATCTATCATCTGCAATGAACTTGATGAGCTTGAAACTAAGTAGAGAGAGAGTAGATTACATGCTTTAGCCAGCCAGATTGTGAGCATGTGTTACAGAGCGCGTATGGGATAAAAGCATTGCTAGCTAGATGGCGAGGTGCTAATTCCTCACACTGCTACAGCAGGAGTGTAATTGCATGCGAGCGTTATGACTTTGCATAGACCCTAAATTTGACTTCGGCAGCTCATGCATGCTGTGTAACAAAGCGAAAGGCGTATGGGCGCGCGATCGGGCTTTGAGGTTGCGATTGCATGTCACAGTAGCGTCTGCAGATATGGCTAAAGATCACGGCCCGAGCGACGCTCAAAAGCTGCAGCGAGCGATCACTAGAGCCAATAACGCCAGATTGCCTCTTGAGGGCGACTTCCATGTACGTCGTTTATGCAAATGTACCCGCTGTGGCGTCGTCTTGTAATTTACTGACCGTTCTGCCCGATCGATCGCGGCACCATTTCGTGACAGCCATGGAAAGCGTTACAACATGCACTGAACAGTCGTCCCTGCTCTGCAGTATTTCAACAGCTTCAAGAATTTCAAGGAGCCTGTGAAAGAATGCCTCAAGAGCATAGCAGCCATGCTGCAGAAGATGTCGGTAAGTGAGCCTGTTTTGCTGCATGGGCTAGGGTAGAATGTCCACAATTCAGCATTTGCTTCAATATAGCGTTCATAATCCACACACAAACGTGTGCTTGTCAAACAATGTCATGTCTGCCGCAAGCCGTTGTGCTTGGCACTACCCAATAGCAGTCAGTCGTTGCATTGCTGTGAAGCACATTTCAGTATAATCATACAATTAGGCAGCACAGTCATATGCCACTGTGCATGCAGATACGTGCACTCTAGTCGTGACCCACCTTGCCCAGGCATAGCAAAGCAAACAGCATCATCGAGCCGTAACTCCATTGCCACTAGGATTCACACATTAGCCCTTTCTTTAGCACCCCAGGATGCATCAGGGTCACCTGTGATTGCACCTAATTATGTTAATAGTAGCACTGTTTGTGCTGAATGCACGACACCCTTGAGTGATTTGCCCAACACATAACAAGCTATATGTCAGGATCTGAATGGGCATTGAATCCATACAGGGCCTCGAGACCTGTGCCATACACATCGCATGTCTATGCTCAGTTTGGAACTGCATTTGGCTTCAGAAACTGTGTGAGTGTAGGGCGCTGGACCGGACCTGCCAGAAGCCCTACAGGACAAGGATGAGGCTTTTGAGGCTGTCACAGCTTTGCTAGATGACACCCTGGAGCAGGCAGATGCGGCTCTTGAGAAAGCTAAAAAGGAATTGACTGAGAGTGACAAGGCAGCCAGCAGCCATGTGAGTATACCCATGACAAGAACAATGTTCACAGCTTGGCATTGATGCAGCATGTGGTAGCATGAGCATACATTGCGCGGTTGCAGAACTAAGCGGATGAAACAGTCTGTGCTGTTGAGCTTGTGGCTTGTTTCTTTTTGGACAGCCTGATCAGTTACCTGCATTGCGACTTGCTAATTATGGAGGCTGCATGTCTGTCAGATGCGACCTTCGAGAGGAGCCAAGGAGGAGCTGACTGAAAATGCAGCCAGCAGCAATGTGGGTATACAGCAAACATGTTGGAGATGCAGGCTGAGGAGGTCTTGGAAGCATCAACTGTGGCTGGAGAGCCGACATCATCTGCTCAATGGCACAAGCCCCCTCACTGATCCCGCAAAGCTTTAGTACCATTATGATTTGCATTACTATCACCATCACAAAGGAGGCGTGGCATGTCTGTCACAGGCTGAGAAGTTCTCGGAAGCATCAAGTGTAGCTGGAGAACCAGCATCATCTTCCAACAGGCACAAGCCCTCTCTAAGAACTTCTTCGCTCCTCATATGACAATCATCATGATAGTTTGGAAGGTACATTGCAGGCCGCGGAGGTTCTGGAAGCATCAACTGTAGCTGGAGAGCCCGCATCATCTGCCAAAAGGCACAAGCCCTCTGCCAAATCTGGCAAGAACTTCTTCGCTCAGCAGTCAGGCAACACAGACAGACCTCAGGACAGATTTGAGGACGCTGTTGACAATAGCAACACCCCTTTTGTCCACAACTTTGAGCATGTTCTCAAGTACCAGGTATTGCTGCTGATAATGAGCTTTTGCTACTTGCTGTTTGTTGTCAGTGATGGCACTGCATGTGTACAAATATATGTACGTAATTATGTGGACATCAGCACAAAAGCCTGCTGTTGTAGGCAAGCTTGTAGGTGTCTGAAACACCTCACGTTGTGCCTGAAAAAGCTGCCATGCCAATATGCTGAAACAGGAAGAAGTGAGAAGCATTGCCAGCCAAGCTCTGCTTGGGTGGACTGATTTACTACGCAGCTTCCTTGGTCCTTTGTTTGTCCTGTGACTTCGATTGCAAGCAATTGTACGCCTCATCTGGTGACTTGAGTGGATCTGACACTGTCTGCAGCTCTTGTCCTAGTGTACTTTGTGCTGTCTGCTGCTCTGCTGCTGGCAGTCACAAGCACGAATGCACAGTCAACATTTCTCAGGTGATGTATGGATGTCTGCCTGAAAAGGAGACCAATTCCTGAACGATTTTACAGGGTCTTGACAGTGTTGCTGAGCAGCAGTTGCATGAGAGCAAAGTGGACGCTCATGCACGGAGGCTGAGCGAGGGGTCTGCCGGAAACCCACCTCCCATCCCACACCCCCTAGCTGGGCTGCTGGCGGACCTGCATTACGTTCCCTGGCAGTTGGAGGGTACATCACCTTGCCCACCAAAGGTAAACGTTCCTTGCATGATATCAACATAATTTTTTGCGATACCTATTTGAAAACCAATAGCATAAATTTCATAATTTCATTGGGGCTCCAAGCTTTTCCACCAATGTCTTTGCCTCTGTAGCATGTTCTTGCAAGCACGTTGACAAGCTCATATAGCCTTCACATCTTCACTGAACCCGCTGGCATTCAGGCCTTGCAAGAGACGCCTCTGACATATGTGGACACATTTCTGGCACTCAAAGCGTCATGTAACACCAAACACCAAAATCGCCGGCATGCAGGCATCAGAAGAGACGCCTTTGACTTTTGTGGACATTTTTCTTGCACTGTAGACTATGCTGCGAAACCAAAACAAAAAAGCGCTGGCATGCAGGCCTTAGAAGAGACCCCTCTGACATTTGTGGACACATTTCCAGCAGTACAAGCTATGGTTCAGCACCTAGCAGCAGTCAAGGAGGTCGCTGTAGACCTAGAGCATCATCAATACAGAAGCTTTGCAGGCTTCACTTGTCTACTGCAGTTGTCCACTAGGGATGAAGACTTCATTGTGGATCCTTTGGCACTGAGGGCCCATCTGGGGGCTGCCCTGACCCCCATCTTTTCCAACCCTGAGGTACCCTACTCACCCATAGCTGACCAATAGTTGGCATAGCCAGCCTGCACTGTGCTATTGCTGCATGTTGTGTCAATGTTGAGCATGCCAGTCTTGTCTATGCTTCTGCTGCGCATCTTTCCTTGCTTTACTGTACGCGTATTGTTTTTCTGCTTTTGTTGCATGGACGTTCAACGCTTAGTGTGCCAGTTCCCACAACATGCTGTTGTTGCATGTCTCTTCAAGTCTGGCAGCTGCATGTCTCTTCAAGTCTGGCAGCTGAACCAAATTGATAAATGGGGTGATGCAGTGTCTTTTGCTGCAATGTATCCAAGGCAAAATCTCGCCGTTCAGAATGTTGTGATATGCAGGTGGTGAAAGTGTTGCATGGAGCTGACAAGGACATTGAGTGGTTGCAACGCGATTTTGGCATATATGTAGCCAGCATTTTTGACACAGGTCAAGCCTCTAGGGTCTTGGAATATCCTGGACATGGGTTGGGGTATTTGCTGCAGCACTTTTGTGATGTCAAGGTGAGGCATTGCCCTGCCCTGCCTTGTCCTGCTGCCCTGCCCTGCTGCCCTGTCTTGGTGCAGTTTGCTGTACTGTGTCCAATGCACTGTGCTGCGCTGTGCTGCGCTGTGCTGCGCTGCGCTGCCCTCCTGCCTTGCCCTGACTCAGTTTGCTGTGCTGTGCTGTGCTGTGCTGTGCTGTGATGTGCTGTGCTGTGCTGTGCTGTGCTGTGCTGTGCTGTGCTGTGCTGTGCGGCGCTGTGGCATGCCATGCCATGTCTTGCTTCTGCATTGTTTGCGCTGTTGCCACTTCCAATGCAACAATAAGGCTTCGAAATGGTGCACACCTGCTGTAGACACATGCCGCGACACTGACCAATAATTCATGTTGCCCTTGGCATATCTTGTGCAGCAAATGTGTAGAGTGATATGATACGCACACACTGCAGACAGACAAGCGATTCCAGCTGGCAGACTGGAGAGTGCGGCCTCTGTCTGAAGAAATGATGCTGTATGCTCGGATGGACACCCACTACCTGCTCTACATATATGACCGCATGAAGGTACTTCATCTTGTTTCTGCAACAGTGTGAGCTGCCTGTACATACGTATTGTGTGTTGTCTGGAAGAGATGATGCTGCAAGCCTGGGTGGTTACACACTACATACTTGGCCATCCTTGATTGAGCTTCTTGACCTGCTGCACATGCTTTCTGCTCAGTAGTTGTCACTTGATTTGGAGGCTCTATCACTGTAGGCTGAGCTCATTAATCAGGGGTCACCAGTACTCCCCGCATGGAGGTCCTTCCCCCCCGCCCCAGGATGGGGGTCGCCCTAGAACGCTGCAAGCATTTGCGTCTGCGTAAGTATGAGAAGGATCTGTCATCTGGTTTGATGACATTGCAGTGACAGTTTGTCTGAAGTTGTTGTGAATGCCGGCTGAGCTGATCAATCAAGGGTCCACTGTACCCCCCGGACTGGACATCCCAAACCCTCCTGCACCCGTCCAGGGGCTTGAGGGGTTACCCTGGAGCGCTTCAATAGCTATGCCTACAAACGTATGAGAAAGCACTATTTCTGAAAGTGTTGTGACTGCAGGCTGAGCTGATCAATCAAGGGTCCACTGTACCCCCTGCACTGGACGTCCCAACACCCCCTGGCACCCCCCCAGGGGCTCTGGGGGTCACCCTGGAGCGCTCCAAGCAGCTGTGCCTGCATATGTATGAGAAGGACCTATTCACTGAGACAAGCTATCAGAGTTTGACCCGTCATCTGGTGTGCTCTTCTGAGCAGCTGGCTGTATTTGCTGGTAAGAACTGCATTTCTGAGAATACTTGCTATGAAGTGCTGCTTGTTCATGCAGTCTCTGCGCGTCTGCTTCAAAACGTCTCATCTTCCCCTTGATCAATGTGGGCTTTGTCAAACACATCATTGTCCCATGGTACATCTGAAATGTTTGATCACAAAGGGCTTCATCAGACACAGCAAAGAATGAGAATCATGCTACACGCCAATATCTTGCCACCATTACAATAGAAAATACACTCCACATCCCAGCACAAATGACAGGTGGGTGCAACCCCATTCCTGTTAATCGATGTTGGCACTGAACTGATTGCGCCGCAATGTTGACATTGCATCGGATTCATGCAGGTTTGTACGCTTGGAGGGACAAATTAGCAAGAGCAGAGGATGAGAGTACAGGATATGTGTTGTCACGCAGCCTGATGCAGAAGCTGGCAATGCAAATGCCTACCACTGCCAGCCAGGTCAGAGGCTTCTGCAACAACAGGTCAGCCCCGTTGGCATTCAAGAATGCAGCAGAGGTAGCACAAGTCATAGCCATCTCAAAACAGCAAGCACTCCTCTTTGACAAGCCTGCAGCTGACAGAACACCCAGGTCGCGGGTTCAATCCCCACACAAGGCTGCAAAAGGACTGTCCAGGTCTCCAATGGCCCAACAGCCTGAGCTGTCAAGCAGTCAAGCAATTACAGAGAATCAAACCACTGAGCCTGGTGTTGAGGCAAGCACCCAGGCTCAACCAGCCCTGACACCAGGGCTGGGGGTGGCAACGGCCCCGCCAGCAGCTGCTCAGGCAGCTCCTGCGGCAGCTGCAGGACAGCTTCCTGCTGATCATGACAACTCTGTTGCTGAACTGACAGAATCTGCTGCAAAGGCAGCTGAGCTCACAGTAGAGAATTCCCCTGCTGATGTGCACAAGGCCTCTACTGAAGAAGAGGCACGCTCTGTGGCGTCACCAGTGTCAGGGCCTCATACCATCAAGCCAAGGGCTCTGAAATCAATCATGCTGGCTAGGGGCAGCTCAGCATTCTCAGCGCAGCCCAGGCGCCCTGCCCTGGCATCTGGCTCTGCTGTGACTCAGTCCACTTTGGCTGCAGCAGCTGTGAGTCACCTGGCAGCTGCCCAAGCGCCTGCTGCTGTGAGTCAACAGCCAACAGAGTCTGCAGATGAGCTTCCTGCAGTGTCCATCGAAGTGATTAAGCAGCAGCCAGATGCTGTGGCTGTCAGGGAAGCTGCAGCAGCAGCTGCTCAGGCACCTTCTGTGGCAGCTGAGAGCACAGCTGCTGTCCCTGTAGGGTTGGCAAACCAAAACCCAATTGCCATGGGTTCTGCCTTTGCAAGGCAGTCTAGGGTTATTCCACAGATTAGGGCAGCAGGCACAGGAGCGTTTGGCAGCAGTGCCCCAAGGGCAGTTGCCAGCGTCCCGGGCCAGTCACATGCTGGAGATCAGTCAATAGCCCTGGGCAAGTCTGACTTGCCTGATTTGGCTGCTGTGAGCCGCCTCAAGGCACAGTTCACTTTGCCCTTTGCAACAGCCCCTGCTGAAGGGCAGAATGCAGCTGCAAAGGCAGGCAAAAGGCAGCGGCCTGAAGGGCAGGAGGCAGTTGCAGGGCAGAGCCCTGATGATATGGCTGCGGCTGTTGGCCCTTCAGCTTCGTCTGCCACGGGTGTCAGGGCAGTGGTGGATGCCCTGCAAGCTGGAAATGCTCCTGAAGCTGACGCTGGCATACAGCCTGCAAAGAAGAAGCAGAAAGGTGCTGTGTTGTCCAGTCTGTGCATACGCTCCATCAGACAATTGCTATGTGTGATCGTTGATGTATGTGCATCTGCCCAAGTAGTATTGCCTTATTATTGCTACAGCAGCCCCAGAATCTTGAGATGGGGCATGGCACAAACAGCAATTTTGTCTGTGCGGCAATGACTTGATACACAGCACAAACAGCAGCAAGCCTTGGTAGAGCCTGTTTACGACAATAAGCACACTGCGCTTGTCCTTGTCAAATGCAATGACACCACTATTCACTCACGTAAGTCATCGCGTATATGATGTGCAGGGTCTGGAGAAGAGGCATGGCAAAATCAGGACTTCCTGCCCTTGCCAATGTCAGAATCCTATAGACTGCCCAGTCGCAGAAACCGCAGCAAGCCTGAAGACCCAGAGCACCGCCAAAACATGCTGTCACACGACAAGCCAGGCCGCTGGTCACATGAC
This sequence comes from Trebouxia sp. TZW2008, assembly GCA_002118135.1. Taxonomy (NCBI): domain Eukaryota; kingdom Viridiplantae; phylum Chlorophyta; class Trebouxiophyceae; order Trebouxiales; family Trebouxiaceae; genus Trebouxia; species Trebouxia sp. TZW2008. The sequence continues at coordinate 78,909 of BDIU01000164.1, forward strand.
AAGCATGATCCCACTGGCTCTAGGGCTGACCCGGATGGATCAGGGGCTGATCGCGGCCTCAGGGGCAGCTCAGCTCGGGTGCAGCGAGCCCTGGTCAGCACTGGGCTAGATTCCTCCAGCGGCAGCGATGCTAATGAAGAAGAAGAGCAGCAGATGCTGCATCAGCAGAAGAAGAAGAGGCAGCGAGCTTCCGATGCTGCTCAGGAGGAAGAGCTTTCAGGGTCTCAGCATGAGCTGAATAGCGCGAAGAAGAGAAACAGTAAGAGGCGCCCAACCCTAGCAGATCCTTCTGAAGAAGAAGCTCAGCATCTGCAGCAGCAACAGGAGAAGAAGATGCAAAGCAGAGGCAGTCATGGCTCTGACACCAGAGAGCAGCAGTCACCAGGGCTGAACCCATTTGACGCCCTTGTTAGGGGGAAGCAACGAGAGCATCTACAAGAAGATTTAGGCCAGGAAACAGAATCTGCAGACAGGTAAGTTATGCAGGTGCAGTGCAAGTCAGCAGCTGCTGTCCATGCTGAGCATACTTGAAACAGTACAACCCCAACTGTGAAGTCATCATGTCATGCACCTCAAAGATCAGGCTACACCGTCGTTGCTCTAAGTTCTAATTCGGCAATCTGGGTTGCTTTGTGGAGTTTGATGGCATAGACAGGAACACCTTTATCACAGGAACAAGCCGGCTGTATAGCTTACGGAAACAGGGTGAGGCATATTTGTTTCCTAGCTTGCGTTGGCGTGGGCACAGGTGTCAAATCAATCGATTAATCACCTATCACAGCATGCCCTGGCAGTCAGCTCAGCAATGCTTTGCAGCATAAGTTGCTGTTGCTGCAATTTGCAATTGTGACTTGCAGGACGCAACAGGGTGGTGTGCCCTCAAACTCAGCAGCAGCCTCTGGTTCTGGAGCACCTGCCCTAGGGCTGACTGAAACACCCTCAGGGCTGAGCGGAACAGCCCGGCAGCCCTTTGACTATGCAGCAGCCAGGGCACAAGCCCCAGGGCTGGAGCTGGGGCTGAGTGCAGCTGCCCCAGGAGTTGGCAGCAGGGGCAGAGGTAGGGGGAGAGGGGGCAGGGACTCCCGTGGTGGCGGCAGAGGAAGAGGTGTGTCATTGCTTTTGTGATGTTTGGCGGCATAAGTTTCCTTTTTTCCCCCCTTTATCTGCAGGTGCTGGTGCAATTGTGCACATGCAGCGCTCGCAAGCATGCCTCCTGCTGCTGAACTTTGACCTGAGCTTTTGATCGTGGCTTGCCTTGCTAGACTCTACAGCTTGCTTCCAGGTTACGCTTAACCCAATGTGATGCTGTTCTGTTGGTGTGTACAGCTGGTTTGAGCGCAACCTTTAGATGCAAGTGCTGATGTAGGTGGTCACAAGGAAGACCCAAAGCCCACCCCAGCTGGTGCTTTTGATCCCACCTGCTGCTGAACTTTAACCTGGGCTTTGGTCCTCACTTGGTTTGTCAAGCTGCTTTCAGGTCATGATTCATCCAATGCAAACTTCATCCTGCAATGAGATTGGCTGGTCTGAAGCAAAGATGTGAGTGCTGATGCAGGCGCTCACAAGGAAGACCCCAAGCCGACCCCAGCTGGTGCTTTTGATCCCTATGGTACAAGCAATGAACCGTGGCTGAAAGCTGGAAGTCGCAGTGCTGTCAATCCTCGCAGTGGCAACAGAAACCAGTCTTTTGCAAATTGAATGAAACAAAAGATTGAAGTGCCACACTGTTCCTGCAAAAACGTGACAATCGTTGGCAGCACCAATGTCAGTTCATATTCTTTAACCTTTGGGCTGGGACCTTTTGGAAGTTCATAAATGCATTCTATGGCCATTTTCAAAGTTGCATTGAATGTGACCGTGATGCTATTAGCAGTAGTCTGGCTAGCACAAGCAAAGCTAATGTTCTGATACTTGTCGGCTTTGCGGCAGTGTTGCATGTCACTGTACACATGTGCCTGTTGGCCGAAAGGCTCACTCTGACTGAGAGTTTCACCATGAGCTGTTTGACTTTCTTGCGAGTGCATAGCAAGGTCAGGCTTGGCTTGGAGCACCATTGGCTTGCGGTCGTTATGTTTGTATATACTGCTGGTGGACTTGCTTAGAATGGTGGCAGAAAAGTGAAGTGGGGTGTGTACCAAAGGTGCCTTGGGCAAGCGTCCATATCCATGCCTCATATTGTGCCTTCATTGTGTGCTCTTTATGGTCAGTGCTTGAGCTGCGGAGGGTTTTCAGATTGGCTGCTGGTGATTTGGCGCTGGGGCAATGGTTTCCCTCCAGTGTGTTTCGATGCTTTTGGGCTTTTACACTTTCAGAGTTTTACACTTTGCTTTATGGCAAGGTTCGAAGAGCCATACAGAATGTACATTAAATTCAGAAAATTGTTGGGTATTTTACCCCAACACATCCGATCAGACTTGTTGGCTAGCCAAAGGATGTAAAATCCCCTGTCTGGAGGGTGTCTGGATGTACGATTTGGAAACGTACTATGCCGTAACAAGTCTGAGTTGCATGTTTGACACGCTTTGGACGTATAACGGTACCCTGACACCAGACATGGGGTGACGTCACCGGGCGGTAACGTGCCCTGATGATTTGCATAAAGGACTTGCATCAAATCGAAACAACAGTGAGGAAACCTGAAACGGCGATAAAGTCATCATGTAACAGAGTCTACCACGAAACTGCTTTCTGTGTTTGAACAACATTCTGTTATGAGCACCCCACTCTGTAGATGTCAGCCACAGGGTATTGCAATAAGTCCTAGTGAGAAATCAGTGCTACACTTGAGTGTATAAGTACATGGAAAATGGGCATCGGTAAATTTGTGATGAAGGTGGTCTTGCAGATCACCTGCACGGGCTCCTGTACGCAGCCTGGGGTCGCATTGCTATAATGGCTTGCCCAATCCCCCAGACACAATAATTGACCTGAGACCAGCCAGTGGCATCGAATGCTACTTGAGCAATGCTAGCAAGCAATCTGCTACACTGTCATGGTTGGCAGCTCTAGCTGCTCTCAAAGCTAGCTGCCACTGTGGTCGCGGACTCCAGGTCTGTGTCCACCATTGCATGACTGGTACCGGCAGCTTGTCAACTTTCTGCAGCTGGCTGTGTGCATCTGGATGACTGATACAGAACATGCTGGCCACAAGAGATTCAAGATCATCTGCTGGCCCTACTGCCACGCTGTCCAGACTCTGAGTCAGCTGATGCAAGACCACAAGAGTTGAAGCATAGTTTACCGTACCCTCATACGGCGCATTTTGCTGTACTGTGGCGCTTCCACAATCCACCAAAAACAATTGGGACTGGGTGTGCATCAGATTTTTTGGCCGTACATCTCTGTTGATAATGAGCTTGCAATGAGCTGCCCGCACGCGCAAAGGTTGCACATCGTAGGCGACCACAGTGAAGAGCCTACCCATAGAGAAACCTCTGCATGATAGGGCTACAACATGTGCTTGCAAGCCAGGAAGCCTGTCTACATGGCAGTCATAACATGCTGCTCATACCTTCAGCATTTGAACAAGTGGTGGAAGGCTGTTGTGTAGGTTGTACGCAAAGAATGCCCCAGGTGCTAAGGGGTTCAAAACCGGCCTCATCAATATGCTGTTACCCACGCACATGCAGCAAGTTGGGGATACCAGCAATGCCTTGCAAGTCTAATGGCAACCTATTTTGAAGCCAAGTGCGGAAGCCAAGTGACCTTGCAACTTGAAAGCAGAGCAGTGGCAGCGCAGGCTGTGCAACAGGACGTGTCTGCAGCAGGCTGCCGACTTGTAGCAGAGTGTGAAGACAGATGATATTTCAAGCCATCAAAGTATATATATGACTGCGACTCTCAGCGTCACACAAGCATGGTCGCAACATATTGAGGTCCGCGCACGGCGTACCGACAGGGGCCCTTCCAGCCAGCTCACCCAGCGGCCCTCTCAAGTAGCCCCGCCAGCTGAGTGTTCGAGCAGCGGGCGGTTAAGAGGGTTCAAGCAGAAACAGCTAACTTCTCTATGCAAGCGCTGCATTCCTCATTGCCAGGAGCACTGCGCAAGCACACGATCGGCCCTCTGATTTGCCGATGTTCGACGCCAGCCAGTCTGGGTGACAGCAGGCCCTGTGCGGTACGACAAGAACTGGGCAAAAGCATGTAAAATCGCCTTCTCGTAGGTTTCTCGGGCCTTCTCGGAATGACGTCATCGAGCACAGGGAAATCTCGAGGATCGGTCATCTTGGTACTCAGCATTTTGCGTCGGAGCCCTGTTGAGACTTTCAGAGTGCCCTTTGTGACACAGTCGTCGATACTTGTTCCTTCGTCTTCGGCTGCCTCCTGGTTAGTAGGGGAGTTAAGTGAAATGATGTTGCGCGAGGGGTTCACGGTAACAGCACCGTTGAGTCATTGCTGCAGGTGATTTGAAGTCGATCAACATAGGGGCAAAACTCACACCAGTTTGCGACATTGAACATGTGCCGGCAAGGCCTAGCCAGGCTTGGACGTCCTACCGCCATTGATCGCAGTGCAGATACATGTTGCTGCAGGTCCCAGCCACTCGATCGGCCGACCACCTCGCCGCTGCCTTAGATTGCTATCGTCAACGTGAGTATCTCGCAGAGACGACCGGTTAGCAGTAGCTGGTGACAAGCCTATCATCAATTTGCACAGAGCACTACATCAGGCACTGAGTATCTGAGCCAGTCGTACCTAGAGCAGCAGACCTTTGAGCATTCGCGCTTCGTTCCCGTCAGCAAACAACAAGTTTCGATTGTTTCTTGGTCGAAGGGGTCATTTTGCGTTTGATTATTTGACCGCGCGGTGGCAAGAGTAATGGTTGACACAGTGCCCGCAAGTCCGACCGATCAACTTTCTGACGGATTGTTCAGCCAGACGCGTTTTGTGCGGCACCACCATCACAAACAGATTGTGAAGGCGCTCAAAAACATGTGGACCGTCATGGCTTTGGCGGTGAGCTCAAACGCGCCTCGAACTGTCGCTTATGGCTGCAAAGGCAATTGTATAGCTACTTCAGATCGATGGCAGATTGTTAGCTGAACAGCATAGCAGCGCATCCCAGGGCAACAGCCATTGCCAACACGTACATACAAGGTAGAGAGGACTTGCTCTATCATATTAGTGACATTCACGTTATTGCTGCAGAACTCCCTGCTGGCAGCCATGAGCATTGTGCCATTGACAATTGTTCCAGATAGCTTCAAGAGCACTTCAGAGTCACCATCAGAGTCCACAAGCGTCACAGATTACCAGCCAAAAGCGGCTGTAAAGACTGCATATGGACTGTTCTGGATATTGACCATAGGCTGCAACTTGCTAGCTTTATTCATGGCCATAACTTTGCTGACTTATGCAGTCACTGCACCAAACATCTTTGACCTTCTTGGCTTTAAGCCCGAGACGGAAGATAAAAATCACAGCTACATAGGCATTTTTGTAGTTTTCCCATATTTTATTACTGCATTAGGGGTTTTGTTCCTGTCTGTTGCACTTGCAATTACAGCACATGCGTTTTACGGTCTAGGCATTTGCATTCTAGCTATTGTATTTTTCGTAGTCGGTTTTGTCATTTATGCTCTTTTAGTGTGTGCCCACTGTCACTATTGGCAGCAATATCAAAAATTATACAGTCACGGAGAAAAAGGAGGCATTAACTATAAGGTCAGAAGGCATCTTCCAGAGTGCGAGGAGCTTCAACAGAACGTTACAGAAGTTGTGACGGTGCGTTCGATAGTTGGGTATGGCCAATGGCAAGCCCTTATACAATTGTACAATCTAATAATTATATGTGTGGCAGTCTGAGATCATACACACGATCACCAGAAACACTGGTTTTGCAGCATCAGGTTTCTAGTCATGATAGACTCAAGGTGCAGAATTTATCACCACGCTTATGCTCACACTGCACTGCTTGCAATGCCAAGTGGATTCAGCGGGAGTTATGTAGCCCTGTGTATTCAAGGTTTGGCTTCACTAAGACAAAGTCGGACATCCTTGACTGCAGGTGAAGCTTGACAGTGAGTCTATACAAGCAATGGTGAACACATTGCGGCCACAGCAAGCAAGAGCTCCAAGCAGCTGTGGTACGAATGCAGTCTAGATGCAGCTCGGGAGTTGGATGACAAGTGGGCAGCGGCGAGTCGGGCTGATGTTGACAGAGCTGCATCAAGCTTGCAATGGAGCAATGCCACAGCAGGGAGCAATCTACTATGCTCATATGATCAGAAGCTGCTGCAAATTTGACAAATTTGAGGCAGTTTTTAACAGAGCTGCACCAAGCTTGCATTGGAGTAACACCCCAGCAGGGAGCCAGATGCTAGCCTCACAAGCATGATGCAATGCAACTTATGCATATACTAGATTGGTGATCTAGAAGCAGACTCTCAAAAGTGCACTGATGAGCAAGCTCTGGACAAAAGCCAAGACCACATATCATAGTAATGTTCACGCATGGGGGCCACGAGCAAAGTGGCCCATGCTGTTTCTACAAAAGCGGCATGAAACTTGCAGAGAAGCCAACACACGGGCAAGTAGAGAGACGGTAGACTCACAAGCATGGTACAGGGCACCACATGTTGTCTGTTGTACAACAGTTACATCAAGCTTGCAGTGCAGCAACAGCCGGAAGCATCTCAGGCCCACTAGCAGAAGTTCACACACTGCTGCAAGGAAAGTGCATCAAGATGTATGCTGATTGGCATATCTGACATGGGTGCATGAAGGCATCAGACTTTTACGCTCAGGAGTTGAAATGAAGCTAGACCTACACAGCATGCAAGCTAGCTTAGGCAATTTCTTGATATAAAAGACTGCATTGTTTACCAAGAACATATCCTTGCATCTGATTGTCCTTACTCAGAGGTACCACTGTGGTCAGAATGCAGTGCTTGGTTCCCAGTTGCATTGTCCTTACATTGAGAATGTCCTTATATCGAATGTCATTATGACAAACGATGATTGTGTATATATCCGCATTTTTGTGGCTGCGACCAAAAGCCTGCCTTGGCACTGTGTACTGAAGACTGGAAATTGCGACAAGGGTGGCACATATTAGCTATAGCTCAAGAGGGTATGACGATGATTCACTGCTGTAGCACATGTTCTCAGAATTTCCATGGCTGGGTAAACATGTAGTGGGATCTTGACACCAGCTTGAGAACCACAGTATTAATCAATATTTACGATGTCATTTTTGCTATCACAGTTGAAGACTCTACATTTGTTGCTGATTGGTGGTAAAAGCTTGCAGCATGACTTGATGCGCATGGCACTGATCTGGAGCCTATACCCAGTGTCATTGAAGACACACATGCTACAGTTGACTACTAGGAGCTTTCTGTCTAGGTATGGGCGCACGCATGTATCACTTGCCCATGCAACTATTGTGCACACTGACGCTATGCTTTGGATTTAGAGTCACTTTGACAGAAAAGTTTGTTTTGAGCAAATCAAACAAGTCCGCATTCACAGCTGCAGCTCATGTTTTTCAGCTGCTGAGTATACTCACGTTTATACTCACATTGATGCAATACTGCTCAACTCGAATCTCAATGCCTGCACCTCAAATCTCAAACACACCAACAAAGATCTGCAAGGAGCAGCGTCACGAACACACTAATGCGTTTCAGACCGGTATTGCTCATTATTGTATTGATGTCTCAATATCAAAACCAGCATTGTGATGGCATCATGCAGGCGATTGCCGCCAAGACAGCTCTCATTGACTCAAGCAAGGAAAAGAATATTCTATGCCATGACCCGTCCAGGGAGCTTCTGTGAGAGAAAGCAGCGCATGATCAATTTATTCAACATTCAACACATTCTTAGTGCCATGTTCCGTCTAGACAGATGGCCAACCCAGAGCCAGTCTTGCGTTTGCATAACCAAGGCATTTGCGGCCAACTTAAGTCTTGAAGACAGCTTGGTCTCATCTTATTCGACAGTCAACACATTATTAGTGCCGTGTTCTGTCTGGACAGTTGGCCAATCTGGAGCCGGCCGCCATTCACCATCAATCACAAACTTGACTTGGTACGTGCCCTGCAAGACAGCACCTAAGCATTGCTTCCATGCATGATGAAGTAGACACCTGGCACAGTAAAGAGCTGGAAAACACACAAGCAACGAGAAGAGAAGCAAAAGAGGAACAAAGCGCTGGTACAAGCATGAGCCCCAGATGAGAAGCCCTGCTCAGAGCAAATCAAAACACACTGGTGCACAAAATGCATCTTGCAGTTGTATTCAACAGTTGTGACCAGAAGCTCTTTGCATGACACCTAATGATATTGGCGCTGCTGTCATCTTGTACACATTGCATGCAAGAGCAGGGCAGGTGCATGCTCAGTAGATGCCTTGCAGCTGCCTGCATGGTGTATAGCCTCCTTGAGCATCTTTCATTCATTCAAAACGTGTGCTAGACCGGCTCAGCAGGCCCAGCTAGTTACGTGCTGGGCCTAGGTGCATCCCTGAGCATGTTAGCATGCAATCATTGCCTTTTTTGAGTTCTGACAAGAGCAGGCGATCAAAGGTCCGTCTTACTTGACCACCTTTTTAGGTTGGTAATCAGGGTTGGCTCTGATGCCTGCCACAGTGATCTGAGTCTGCTCAAACCAAATCACTGCTTGTGTGGCATGTTATGGTTATGCCTGTGCCCCAAAGCCTATGGGCAATGTGCTTAGCGAGTGCAAGATGGCACCACGTATTGATGTGCATATTGACAGTGTGTATTGCTTGTGTTTGCAAGGGCAGGGCATTACTGGCACAAGCCTCAGGACGACTTCAAACTTGGTGAAAGTCCCGTCGCCCAATTGCTCTGCACGGAGGGCAAAGCCGCTGGTCCAGTTGTCAAAATCTCCCATCAAGCGCACCTCCTGAGCAATGCCAAACCAGACTACAGGAATCTTCCGCTGAGTCAATTTGTCCAGCTTCTGGGCCTCGCCTTGAACAACCTGAACATGTGACTGATCTGATGAGTAATCCAAATTCAAATCAATATGGATACTCAGCTTCTGGGCTTTGTCTTAACGGCCTGGACATGTGACTGATCTGATGAGTAATCAGCGTCCGAAACACAGACAAAAGGCTTCTGAGCCTTTTCGTGAAGACTTGAGTGTGTCCAAATTTTGACAAAGCGCGCAATCAGTGCAGACCATGAACAGGCAAACCAGGAGTACAGGATGCATGTGACGTGTCAGATAGCAAAACCTCAGATCTTACTGTTGAAGACATTTGGCAAATGAAGGAAAATCAGACAGTGTCCAGGCCACGTCTTGATTCTCCAACGTGCCAAATTAGGCAATTGTGGCGTTCTGACCCAAATTCGCATCATCCTTGCTACCAAGCAGCGTTTTCCGTGCAGCAATCTAGTGAATATGCCAGTGCAACATTGCCATTGCAACATGGCTGTTGTCCCTACAGCTTGCAGGTGACCCTTCTCTTTGTTCTCTGTCACAGTGTTGTCAGACTGATGCGCAACACCAGCATGCGCATACCTGGCGCAACAAAGCCATCCTGTCCTGCAGAACTTTCATCTTGTCTGCAGTTTGCTGCCTGTCAGCACCCAAAACGCGCACATGACAAGAGCAACAAGTGCTGACCTGGCACAACAGAACCATTCTGTCTTGCAGATCTTGCATCTTGTTTGTAGTCTACTGTTTATCAGAGCCAAGTTGTGCACAGCACAGATGTGAATCGTGCACACCTGACGCAACAGAGCCATTTGATCCTGCGAGACTTTCATCTTGTTTTTAGTCTATTGTTTATCAGCACCAACTTGTGCACAGGACAGGGTTACAGCGTGCACGCCTGACGCAACAGAGCCAACCTGTCCTGCAGGACTTTCATCTTCTTTGTAGTCTACTGTTCATCAGCGCCAACTTGTGCATAGGACAGAAGTAAATTGTGCACAGACATGGTTACAGTGTGCACACCTGACGCAACAGACCCATTCTGTCCTGCAAGACTTTCATCTTGTCTGCAGTTTGCTGTCTGTCAGCACCAAAGCGAGCGCTGACTGCGGCTGTATCAGCAATCCTACTGAGGGTCAGCAGCTCGCCCATAATCTTCTGTAGGCTGTCATTCAGGACGCCCACCTCGCCACTGTGAGACTCTGCAGCCTTCTGAAGTTGCCGTATTTGCTGCACAAATGAGGAGTTTTCGTGATTTTCTCTTGCTTATGTTTGTTGATTAGCGTTTGCATTACTATTGAATACAACTGCAGGCTGTTGTTCAAGACAGGCACCTCAACACTGGGAGACTCTGCAGCCTTCTGAAGCTGCCATATTTGCTGTACAAATCAATATTTCTGTGTGACACGTGTCTTAACAATTTGGACTGATGATGTTGTGATCAAAGTTCAGGTATAAGGTGCTGACAAGCTAAGCCGCAAAGTCTGAAGGTACACTCTGCTCAAGCTTATGACATTCTGGTGCAGGCGAGTTACTGCACAGATATTCAGTCTAGCAAAAGCACTCAGAATCATGGATGAGGAACCACTGTGTTCAAGACATTTCAACGGAGTCAATTGCTGACTGACCCTGCTTGCAGCACGAAGCTTGGTGCTGAGTCAAAGTTGCAGGCATATCTTGCAATCAATGCTCACGTGGTGGTGCAGGCAAGTGACTGCACAGATGTTCAGATCTGGCAAGAGCAGTGACAGTCATGAACGAGTGAATGTTGTCCAAGGATTGAAAGCAAGATCCAGTGCTAGCTCACCTTGTTTGCAGCACTAAGCTTGGTGCTGAGTCTATTACGGGAATGTGCAACTTGTTCATACACCTGCACAGCGAACAAGTCTCAGCAAAATGGCGCAACAACAACTTTCATGGCAGGCTGTTGTTTAGGGTTTGTTCTCTGCTCAAGCCTTTGTTTACACATCCTACAAGGCGATCACAGCGAAGAAGCATGAGCCAGTGATCATGCAGCCTATGATAGTGGCTGTTGAGATGAGTTCTGCAAAGCAAGATGGCTCAATCATCACCTTTGCTTGGCAGCCTGTCAGCTTACGCCTTTGTGCACAAAATGTTTTACAGCGTATTCGCAGTACAGACACAGATAGCAACCACAATCTAGCCACACACGCACCTATCAATGTTTGCTAGAAGGTGTCATCTATGATCATCATTATCACACTACAGCAGCTTGCTGTGACACCATATATTATAGTATATGTGATGTACTTGTGTTCAAGTAGCCTGTGTTGGTGGCTGTCAAGATGAGACCAGATGTGCTGCAACATCCGCTGAATGCGGCAGAGACGGTTTCTGCTGAAGACGGCTAACCGCAGTGCCCAAGACAAAGTTAATTTGCAGAGGTGGCCATCTCCTTGCCTTCCACATGCCAGAACTGAAACTTTGGAACAGGAGACAGCACAAATACATTGATTGTCCTTCTGGACTGTCAGACAGCATGCATGCCGGTCAAACAAGCGTGGAAACTTGCGTGCTGTTGAGTTGGTTTGCACACCTTCCTGTTGACAGTGCCTAGGGTGCCTCTGAGCTCCGCCTTGGTAGGCGGTCTGTCTGGCTCATACCCAAGTGCAGCGCCTTCTGAGGATTGACCACTAGCATGACTGCCGTTGCCGTTCCTGTGACTGCCTGACACAGTTGTGTTGGCTGTGCTTCTGTCTGCTGTGCGTGTTGTTGGGTTCCCATAGGCTTGTGCATGTGAGCCTGTGCTCGAGTCTGCTGTGCTTGTGTGCACAGCGCTGGATGTTTGTGCGAGTGAGCCTGTGCTTGAGTGCGCTGTGTGCATGTATGATGGGCTAGAGATCTGTGCAAGGGAGCCTGCACTTGAGTCTGTTGTCTGTGTATATGAGCTGGAGGTTTGTACGAGTGAGCCTGAAGTTTGCCGCTCTGCCCGCAGCTGTCGAAGTTGCCTCAAAGCTCTGTCCTGTAAGGCAAGCAACACCAGCTTCTTTCTTTGGCTGTACTCTTGACAAGGTCAAGCGTGGCTCCGAACAGGACTGACAGCTGGTGAATGCTGTTGCAAGTAAGCATACACGGCATGTTGCAGTGCATCTCGCTTGCTGCTATGTTCATTGCATATTTGCGGGATGTAAAAAATGTCAAATTGTCTGGGAGTCAAGCATTGTAGTGTGTGACTGAGCAAGAATGCTAAGATGGCTAAGACATGATGCCGATACTCACAGACAATCGCTTTGGCACTCTACCCGCTGAATCACCTATTAAGTCTTCTAAACGAGCTGCATCCTCAGGCTCAGCGTCCTGACGCTGTGCAGCGCATTGTGTTTTGTGGGGTGTTCGAGCAGGTTTGCGGTGAGTTGTGAAGATAGTAGCGCGCTGCCACTTGCTTGACTTTCCACGTATACAGTACGGCATGGGAGTTTGCAGGCAGGCTGTTGGTGTCATTGCGCATGACAAGCGGCAATGCGGACCCTCAAAACCTCTCAAGTCAATACAATGAATCGCAGAGATCGAATGCCCGCGCTGCAGCGGCCAAGTGCAAGCAGTCACGTAGGGCAACGTGGAGATTATCTTTTTGGCTGCCTCAGGCGCACCGCCACACGACCGCCTCGTGTACACAGTTCCAGCACAGCACTGTATCACAAGTTTGCCAAATCACACCTTGCACGGAGGCAGAATCGAGGCGGACGCGAGGCTGAGCAGATAGGTTGAACGCGAAATGTTTGACCAGATGCAGTGCTGCAGCACTCTGCAGATTGCATTGAGACAAGCACAAACGCACAAGAGACATTGAAATTTGGCATTCTGAAGTGAGTGCATGCAATACTTTAATAAAAAAATGGTACTTGTTGTGTGGACCATATGGGGTTGACATGATAGGAGATGCATCGCCTGACACAAGTAATGCTTCTGCCATTATCTGCTGACCTCGTGACCGGCTCTCACCTCCACCTTCATCGACGACTCAGATTGCACAGTAGCAGCTCGTTTACAACACCAGCTAGTATAGCTCAGCGACCAGCATCAGCTTGCTTTACTATTTTGTTGACCTCTGTACATTTTGGCAGGAGCATTGCTGCCGGTGCTTGTCACATCTGCTTTATTTGTCTTCGTTCATCGTCGTCAGTGTTGGTGAGTCGACAGATTACGACTGAGCGACGCGTCAGCGTTCCGTTATCTGATGTGCAAGAGTTGGCATGCATGTCATAGCACAAAGCGCAAGGAATGGTGCTGCATGCAGGTCACACACGCCAATAAATCTGCCCAAGGGCAGGTCATGCAAGCCCATGCCAGTCCAAATGCATCCTTTGAATCATGCCTCCTGTCTGGTATTTGTTTATGGCAGAAACCCAAAGAAAGTCTGTTTGCCAACCATTATGATTTCATCATCATGCATGTAAGCATTGTCAAATCAGCACTGGCAATTCTTGTGACGTCGTTTGACATGTCTTCACTGCCACTGAAGCGATGATGGTCCTGTTTGCTGCAAGCTCTGATTCACATATTCAAAGTGCCAGCAGAAATAGGGCTGGAACTGCCAAGAGCGCCAACAGTGCAAGGGGAGCCTTGGAAGCTGACGGAGATGCTGCTGAGTAACCAAGGTACAGCTGGCTGGAGTTGACAGTGGGCACAGCTATGGGAGTGATGGTGACCCTCATGGAAAACCTACATGCCTTACCCTTGCCACCTGTCACAGTGGCTGGCTCAATGGCATAGAAATCGAATTTGCAGCTGTTTGTGGGTGTGCATGCTGCGTATTTGGCTGCCTTGGGTGTGTAAGTGTAACCAGTGTACTCCTCTGTGAGCCAAGTGAAAGGGCTTGAAACTGCCTCAGTCATCAGTGTCAGGTCAGGGACTGGGGTGGCCTGCAGATCCCTTGTTGAACTGCCTCCAATGATAGCCAAACTGCTCTGGAAGTTCACCACTAAAGTGTTCCTCTGTGTGATTGTCAAGTTGGAGTCTGCAGTCACAGCAGGACACTCATCAATAACGTAATCATGATAAATCATTACACTCTCCAGCATATATTGCTAGGTGTGTGTGGCACAGGTCTATCTCGTCATTCATCTGTGTCATTGCTCTCAAATGCATCTACATTCTATAGCTGACTTCTCATGGATGCGATTCAGACGGCTGTCAGCATTTTGGTCCCTGTCTAGTACAGGCTGTGTAGACTGGACATTCAGGGCTGCTAACACATGCAGACTGTCGTGCAATGCAGACAGATTCATGTGATCCATGCACATGGGCACATGGTAATGCACAGCATTGCTTTGATGTAGCAGCACATGAGATCACCATGCTCTGCATCCTCAAATGCAGACTAGACTGTGATTGATGCAAGAACATGACAGATTGCCGCGCAAACACAATGCTGAAGTGTGTGGCTGCATTGGCTTAGGCTTGAACAGAATACAGGCTGAAATGTTGAGTGGTGTCTGTAAGCTGTCTAATCAGGTCATGCAGCTTGTGTGTCCTCACTGACTGCGCCACTGCCATCACAGTGTAATAGTTAGGAGTGCCGACGCACAAATGATAGAGGTGGTGCATTCATTACTTACCACTGATTGTGCATGAAGCCCCGCAGGACTCTGTCAGAGAGCTGTTGATGTTTACCAGTGGGCAGGCACTTGGCATGGCCACCTGCAATATAGCATCAGCATTCAAGGCAAACAGCAAGCATGCAGCAGCAGCAGCAGCAGCAGTAGCAACAACAACATCATCAGCATCAGTAGTAGCAGCAGCAGCAGCAGCAGCAACAGCAGCAAAATTGTCAGCAGTAGCAACAGCATCAACATCATCAGCAGCAGGAACAATAGCAGCAGCAGCAGCAGCAACATCATCATCAGGAACAGCATCGACAGTAGCAGCAGCAAGTATGAGCTGCTGCATGACAAAAAACGTAACAGTATGCAATGTAGCACTTGGGTTTTGGGAACTGGCGTGATTCAGGGAACAAGCAGTGCTTGCTGCAGGAACCACAGTGGAGCACTAAATGCATGTTGGCTGCAGTGCGTTACAGCAGAAAGGCATGTGACGAATCTGGTGGCAGTGGCTGCTGGAACATCAAGGAAATGTTCAATGTGTATCGATTGTGATGTGTCTCAGAAGGAAGTGATATTGCCAACATCAACGTGAGTGGTATGATGACAGCAACATGGCAGATGTACCCAGCAGTTCCACGGACATCACTAGCAAGCATGTACAATAACTTTTCTCTGTAAGAACACTCGATGCAAGGACATCTTCAGTGTAAGGACAATGCAAATGGTAACCAATCACTGTATTCTGACTGCAGTGGCACCTCTGAGTAGGGAGAACTTGATATAAGGACCCAAAGCACCCGTTACAAAGAGAAGTCATCATACAGGATGATGATTGATGGTGATGATGCTGAAGATGTCAGTTGCTCACCCCAAATGTGACAGTGGTGGTGTTGCTGTTTGCCAACAGGCTTCTGCCATGGTGTGCATCCCAAATGCCTGCCTGGATACTGCTTACATCAGAATAGCTGCTTGGGATTGCTGAGTCCCATGTGCCCGCTTCATCGTAGCCTGCATTACCATGAATTCTGTGCATCAATTCAGCGGTCAGTATCAGTACAACGGTCATGTGCAATGCAAGGCAACAGAAGTTCTTGTCATTCCTGGACAAGACATGAACTGGCAAGGTTGACTGTAATGGTAGGCACTTCCAAGGTTCAAGCACACTGTGTCACAAGTGTAGGAAATGACAGGCAGAGCACGCAAATCTGATGCAGCAAGAGTGCAGTGCCTGCACCCATGTGTCTTGCAAGCAGTGTCTGTGTTGAAGGAAAACAAGATGTGCTCAAGCGCTGCTGCATTAGTTGTATCAGAGACACTGTTTGTGCCATCAGATGCATCAAGCCGTTGCGCGACCACATGATGTGCCGAAAATGCACATGGGTGCTTGAGCAAAGCTAGCAGTGTTGCTCTTTGCTATATTGCTTAGTGCCTGAGGAATGTGCCAGAAGAGCTTGCAGCCAGTCTACATAACATCAGTGATGACCCGCCTTGTGTTGTGCCCAAGCACATGAGTGCAGCTGCCAGCACGATGTACCAGTGTCTTGATGCCATCTTGCTGCAACTGCAAATTTGTGCCTGCAGCACGCAAAGAAGTTGCCAAACCGGATTCTGCAAGGCATCTCCAAATTCGAGCATGAGTTACAAGAGGCTGCATTCGTTGCTATGCGACGCACCGCAAGGGCGAGGTGGCGCAAAGCGGCTAGTCTTTGCAAGGGGCCGCAGACCGTCAAGCCTGGCGCAAAATTCGGTACCGGCAACGCCCCTCGTAAGCTCAACTTCGCACTTGAATCCCCTCGTACCAGACACCGCGACAGGTGCTTGCGATGCGCTTCCGCTCGGTCGTACCCTGAGCTTGATGCAAACACGCACAGCAAAGACCATGGCGAAATGTAAATGCTGCCCAAATTGCGAATTGAGCAGTGTTACGGTACGCTTCGAAAGCAAACCGTAGATTGCTCATGGGCGAAGCTGTTGCGGAAGTAGAAGCTGTTAGCTAACACTGACTCACAAGCTCTTACCTGATTGCCTGAACCTTAGGTGACTTACCTTATGTAGCGGAGGTCCATGTGCCCAAGACGTGCAGTGCATGAGAGAGCAAAGGAGAGAGAAAATCCCCTGCTCACACACGGTTTTGCCAATTTGTGCTGCATTCGTGTGCATCAGGCCTACGCTCAGAGCGGCAGAAGACAGGACTTGGACTGCTACCGATAGCGAATGGACGCCAGCACGGCAGTGATCTGCGTGATTGCGTTGTTGCTGGTGCGCATACGCTATTTTGTTGGGCGTGCGGCACAGCTTCAATCGGAACCACCGCGTCCACTGGGGTCGTGAGTGCAGAGCGATATATAGTAGGAACAGACAGTATCGATATAAGTACATGCTCGTAGGTGGTCAGCTACTTGGGGAACTGGCAAGCCAGATGGAAATACAGGCACATCCCCGGCCCGCCGCCCAGCTTTCCTCTCGGTAACGTGAAAGAGATCAGGCAGAAACAGCTCTTTGCGGCACAGGCGGGCTGGGCTGCCCAATACGGGGGCGTCTTCAAATTCTTCATGCTACGCAAGTCGTTTGTCTGCGTGACAGGTCTGCGGCGCAATCCCCGCACGCTTGCTGTGCAGCACCAAAGTTGCAGCTTTGATTCGGAGCTTAGGTCAAAGCCAGTGAGGAAGACCACCTGCAGCACGACTGCTGCTGTGATGCTGTGCCCATCCAGCCATCCCATCAGCCATACTCAAGCTACACATGCTATCTAGGCTGTTGAGTACTGCAGCATTTCAACAGCTTTTCAGCACGTCAATGTGGCTCAGCCTCATCCACCACTTTAGGCAGCACTTGAGCCTCATAGCAGCTCCTACAGCACTTGGTCCTAGCCTGACTTTCAGCATAGTTGCTCATAGATTCAAGTGGTTCCTCTGAAATTCAAGTATCACAGTTTGTTAGAACTAAGCATGACTAAGAATGACTAAGCCTGACTAACGCATTGCTGCTGCAGACCCCAAGCTTGTGCACCAGATCCAGGTGAAGCAGTTCAGCAACTTCAGGGACACCTTCATGCCAATCCTGGACAACCCACTGCTGTCAGGAAGGGCTCGTGAAGCAGCGCAGTCCAAGCTCATTACTGCACGGTACTCCTCTTGCTCCTCATCTTATTTTCTTGTCTTGAATCAGCTTTGGCATCTGCACCATAGCTGTGGGCGTAGACAACCCACTGCTGTCAGCAAGAGCGCATGAAGCGGCACAGTCCATGCTCATTGCTGCAAAATATATTTCTACTCCTCGTCTTACACTTGTTGTCTTATATCAGCATCATATGATCTCAATAACATCATATGAGCGTCTGCTAGTGGCAACTTGACATTGCAACAGTCGCATTCAGGGCGGCAGGCAGTGCACAAGTGTTTGGAGCATAGCTGCTGCATTGCTGTGAAAGGCCTCATACAATGCTCAAGCTTGCCTCAGATTGCTCCTGTTTGATCATTGCTCTGGCACCTGTGCCAGAATGCACAAAATGCCACACAGTTGATGTACTTACAGCAGCAGTGATTGCATGCAGAGGCGCATCATGGGGAAGCCTAGCACGGCCCATGTTTCACTCGGCCAATCTGGCAACATAAGCCAGCAGCATCAACAGTGCAGTGAGCATATACACAGGCAAACTGGATGCTTTGCATTGTTGCTTGTGTATGACAGCTGGGTAACAGCAATGATTGCTTGCAGTGGCCCATTGTGGGGAAGTCTGAGAGCA
Source organism: Trebouxia sp. TZW2008 (assembly GCA_002118135.1). Lineage (NCBI taxonomy): Eukaryota > Viridiplantae > Chlorophyta > Trebouxiophyceae > Trebouxiales > Trebouxiaceae > Trebouxia > Trebouxia sp. TZW2008. Next base: position 97,127 of record BDIU01000164.1, read on the forward strand.
GGAGCACAGCCCATGTTTCACTCAGCCAATTTGGCAACATATGCCACCACCATCAATAGTGCAGTGGACGTGCTGATAGCTAAATTGCACGAGGCTGCAAAAACGGGCCAGGAGGTCAACATTTTTCAGCAGCTTGGGCGCTTGACAATGCAAGTGACTGGAGTTGCTGCTTTTGGGTGAGCTGTGGCATTTGTGGCAATACTGGGTATGCTGTGTTAACAATGTGACTGGACACAGGCTGCAACATCTTGCCAGGTGTGTGGGGTACAAGACTTGCTATGATCATCTCTTGCAGTGCAAGTGTGTTTGCACTTGTGATTCTGCCCTGGTCTCACGAAACAAGTTGGTGGTACATGATATGACTCGCATGATGCTAAGCAGCTTCTTGTTATGCATCAAATTGTCAAAACATTCTGTCTCATGCTCACTCCAGCTGTTGCTGGGTGCTGGCCCAGTGGTGCACAGCTTGAGTCAAGCAATTCCATGCTGGCTTGACATGACATGTTAGCGTGTGATCCAAATCTTGAGTCAAACAGTTTCATGCAGGGTTGACTTAGTCTGCCGGCGTGAAGAAGACAGCATGCTGTTTACAGCTGCCAAGACGGCTTTTGCCAGCAGGCCACCTCCTTCCCTGACTGCTGACACACTTCAGCCAACATTGAAATGACATGTCATGTTTCAAAGGCCTGCTATGCAGAGTTGATCTGAACTGGCAGCGTGAAGAAGACAGCATGCTGTTGACAGCTGCCAAGACGGCTTTTGCCAGCACGCCACCTCCTTCCCTGACTGCTGACACACTTCTGCCAATATTGAAACGAGATGTCATGTTTCAAAGGCCTGCTATGCAGAGTTGATCTGGACTGTCAGCCTGAAGAAGATGGGATGCTGTTGACAGCTGCCAAGACCATGTTTGCCAACTTGCCACCTTCCTTGTGGATGCTAGCATGGTGTTACCAAATCTTGAAAGGTTTGAACTGAAACACCCGTTTTCATGCAGGGTTGACTTGGACTGCCAGCGTGAAGAAGATGGGATGCTGTTGACAGCTGCCAAGACCGTATTTGCCAACTCGCCACCTTCCTTGTGGATGCTTGCAGCGATGTCAGTGCCAGGCCCCATTGTGCCCTTGGTCAGAGCCCTGGCCAGGGCATTTCCTGGCAAAGACCTGGCTGCTTCATTCCCTGCACATGAGACCCTGTATGACATCTCAGCCACTCTCATTCAGGCAATCCGTTTACTCAATCAGCTGCTGCATTCTGCCGTTGATGGGCTCCGGCCAGGGCTTTTCTGGAACTGCCCTGTGAGCGGTGTTTCCTGCACACGAGACCCTGTGTGACATTTCAGCCACTCTCATACAGGTAGTCACAATTAGTCAATCAGGTGCTGCATTCTGCCCTTGATGGGCTCTGGCTAGGGCTTTCCTGAAAACGCCCTGGCTGCGGTGCCTCTGCACATGAGACCTTGCATTACATTCCAGCCACTCTCATTCAGGTGTGCCTTTGATCAGGGCACTGGCCAGGGCCTTTTCTGGCAAGGCCCTGAATGCTGCATTGTGCGATGAATTATAGCCCTGGCCAGGCCTTTCCCAGGACTTGATTGTTGGTGTACCAGAAATTGTGCAATGTACATTGTGTGATTGCTGTGCAGAACACCAGAAGCAAGCTGGGTCTCAACAAAGGATCAGCTGAATGGCTCTGGTTCAAGAGGAAGCCTGGCAACCCATATCAGGTCTAAGCTCACATACTTTGCCTTCTACAATTCTCACTCTGGCATTTCTGATAAAGTGTCTGCCATACATGCATGGCCAGCATGTAAGGCAAGTAAGTTGCACCATGCTTCATGTCACGCAACATGTTTCTTGGCACTTGGTACTTGAACAGAAAGTATGAGTGAGGCCAGTGTCATGTGACGTACCTTGCACACCACCACCACACAGTCAAGGATTCTTTAGAAGCTTCTTTTGAGCTGTGTATGCAAGAAGCAAAATGTGTTTGGTGAGAGTTGATTACAACGTTGAGCTGTGAATGCAAACAGCAAAATTGCCTGATCAACTTTGCGAGAAGCTGACTATCATAGCCAGCAATCTGCTGTCTTAACTGACACCCATCAAGAGTCCATTGGTGTGTATGTTGTAGGCCACCACACCAAGCGACAACAGCATCATACCTATGCTGTTGAAGGCCAACAATAAGGCCACTGGTGTTCCCCTGACAGACTTGTAAGTCTAGCTTTCCCTTGCATGCACTCATTGCTTCTTGTAAATTGAGGTCCATGAAGCAAAGTCTGCAAGGTGATCTGGTGCGCTTTTCAGACAGCGGCATGTGCATCGCTTCCACAATGCTAAAGGCTAATGACAAGGCCACTGGTGTTCCCCTCACAGACTTGTGAGCCTAGCTTTCCCTTACATGCTCACATTGCAATTTGTCAAATGCAGTCCATGAAGCGAAGGTCTGAAAATGTGATCTGGTGCACTTTCCAGACAGTGGCATGTGCATTGCTTCCACGCTGCTGAAGGCCAACAACAAGGCCACTGGTGTTCCCCTCACAGACTTGTGAGTCTAGCTTTCCCTTGCATGCACATATTGCAACTTGTCAAATGAAGTCCAGTCTGAAGATGTTGATTCGTGCATTTTTGAGACAATGAAATGTGCGTCATCCCAAAGCAGTTGAGGACCAAAAACAAGGCAAATGGCGTTCCTCTCTTACAGACTTGTGAGCCCAGCTTTCTTTTGCACTCACATATTGCAAGCTCTTGTAGAGTTCCCGACATTCCCAAACTACAGCAATCAGCTGTAAGAAGCCAGCTTGTAGCGCAGTATGTTTCACTGAGTGCCTTTGATTGCTAGCACTCCTGCAATGTGTGACTGGAACTGCTGTGACCAGGATCCAAGGAGAGCAACTTGCGCTGGCATGGTCATCAAGCACTCACTCAATGCGTGATACATCACAGCAGCATCTGTGACAGCTTTGCACAGGACTCTTGCGTGCTGAGTAGGACGAACAGCTTCAAACCTTGCGCATACTGACAGCACACCGAAACGCAAGCGTGCATGCAAACAAGCAGACGTCATTTGCATCGCACAGCACTCATGTTTGGACTGCACTTGCTCAAGCTGTATTCTTGAAATGTGCAGGTAGATAGCAGCACAGACCAATCTCTTCATGCTAGCCGGGTATGAGACCACAGCTGTGGCCATTACATACTGCATCTACCTGGTCAGTAAGCACCCGCAGGTGCAGCAGAAGCTGCTGCAGGAAGTAGAGAAGTTCAAAGGGAAGCCAACATATGAGCAATTGGATCAGTTCCCTTATGCTGCAGCCGTCATTAGCGAGGCGCTTAGGGTTTTGCCTCCAGGGTCTGTGACAAGCAGACAAGCAACCGCAGATACGCAGGTGAGCTTCCCCATCTTTTCCCCTGGTGCAAAACCAGCAACAACAACGGCAGCTACAGCCAGCAACAGGGCGCAAGAAAGATGAGCCAGACCATTTGACATGCTGTGATCCCTGTTGTACTATGTCTTCAGCGCCCGGTGAATCCAGCAGAGCATGAAACAGCGGAAAGGTGAAAGTGAGCATGTTGACATATTGCCGTTGCCTTCTCTGTCGTTTCATTGCTGTATGCAAAAGAGTGACAGCCTGAACGCGCCTTGTTAGCCCTGCAGCCTGCATGCTGCAGGTAGCCCTTTAAGTCCACGCAGTGCTTGCAGTTAGCCCAATTGCAATCTATACGCTGAAATCTTTCAGCAAATTGATCCCAATATGCCTTGGCCTACTATCTGTAAGGCAATGTGGAACAGTTTGAACTGCTTTGCAGCTGGACGCTTTTCACATTCCCAAGGGTACAGTCATACACATCAGCATCTACGCCATGCACCGTGATGAGCGCTGGTGGCAAGATGCTGAACAATTTAAGCCAGAGAGATGGGTAGGGGACAAGACTGGGGGTGACAAGAGTGGAGGGCTGGCCTATCTGCCCTTTGGAGCAGGCTCCCGCATGTGCATTGGCTACAAACTGGCATGTAAGCATGACACTGGCAGTCTATGAGATGTGTGTCTCTGTGCATGGCCGAATGCAGCATCACACAGGGTCTAGAGCATAGGACTGGTGTTAACAAGAGTGGAGGGCTGGCCTATCTGCCCTTTGGGGCAGGCCCCCGCATGTACATTGGCTACAAACTGGCATGTAAGTGTGACATTGGCATTCATTCATTGATGCATCATGCTAAAATTGGCAGCAAAAGGTTTGTACATGTGTGCATGGCCTGACATGTGCATTGACCACAAACTGGCATGTAGGTCTGACACTGGCATTCATTCATTGATGCATCATGCTGCAAATGGCAGCAAATGGTATGTGCGTGTGTGCATGGCCTGACACAGCACAACACAGGGGGTTTCCAGAAAAGGCAGGCGGAGTGCCTAATTGCTCTTGAGGGAAGGACCATGAATGTGCATCAGCATTCTATACCCATGACATTCCGCTCAAGCATGTTACATGTAAGAGTTGCTTGAGATGCAGCATGGCATAGGAAATGACAGGAGCTGAAGGCTGTCATTGATTTCTTGTAAGGTGCTTGCGGGGTCATCAAAAGAATATCTGGTAACTTCTAGTCAGCATCATGTACGCTTGAGACGGTGCTCAATTGTCTTCGAGCCCCCAGCTTTTGTTCTTGATCAATGAAAACATCCTTGGCAAATGCTTTTGCAGAAGTTCGTCTTTCATAATTCCAAGAATTGCACCTCTGACAATGCAATACCTTTGTGGTGTATGTGCATTGGCTATAAAGTGAGGCACACATCTCAAATTGCGGGCATACAATGTACATACATGTGTGCATGCTGATTTTGCGCAGGTGCGTTGGCTATCAGGTGGTATCTGCTATTGCCACTGGCAGTAAATTGTGTATCCTGAACTTTTGCCACTTTCGATGCAGTGGAGGAAGCCACTATCGCCCTTGTGCGCCTGTACCAACAGTTTTCGCTCCGCTTATCAGAATCCTATCCTGAGCCTCTGGAGATGCGGCAAAGCATCACAATGTCCCCCAAGGAATCATATGTCCCTGTGTATGTCACTGAGAGAACACAGATGCACTAGCGAAATGGGGCCATGGCAAGCATCACAATGTCTCCCAAAGACTCATATGCTTCTGTATACGTCACTGAGAGAGCACGGGTTTCACAAAGAAGATGATGGGAAAGTGCACAGTGTTATTCTGGCCTGAAGCGTTCAGCTTTGTAGCAAAGCAGATGCAGTCTTGATGTAGATCTGCATGATGCCGATCTAGAGCATGCTGCCTGTCAAGCAGCTTCGGTTTGGGCTTGAGAATGTGTGGATATGGCGTCAGCAGGTTGGCACTATTGACGACTTCTGTAGGTGTCGAAGCTGATGCTGTTTTCATGCTGAAGCTCACAGTTTGACCAGATATGTCTTGTTTTGACAAGTTCATAGGTTCTGGAAGCAAGTGCACACTTGTGACCGCAATGTGGAAATGGACGCTGCTGCACACTTCACGTACAAAAGCAGCAGAGTAGACTCAATGGTTGCATAAGGTGAAATTGAAAGCTAAAAGCTACTCAGCACAGTTATAGCTACTCAGTGACTGCTCTCGCCTAGACCAACAGCTCAACGCGTTTGAAAGGCTGAGACTGACCCGTCTCCTTACTTGCGCTTGTGATCTTATTCTTGTCATCGGTTTCAGCCATTCATGAATGCAAGTTGAAGAACACCTTGCAGCTGCTGCCCATTACAATTGAAACTCTATCTCAACTGCAAAGTCAAGCACAGCGGCCAGACATGAAAGTACATGGTCCAGGGATAGCATGCAAACCCCTTGATGTTGCATGATACATCTTTTCCAGCACCAAAAGATAATCATATCGTCTTGCAGGTGCACGTGCAAGCACTGGATCTGTCACACATCAGATGAGACTGACCTCGAAAAGCTGTCGCAATGGCATCATGGCAACCTGCAGCTGAGGGCATGTTGCCAAAGCAGGAGCTTTGGTCAATCATTGACACCTTGCAACATCTGCTGGTGAGGTTTGTCAAGCATGGCACAACAAATGATCAACCACCTGAATCTGCCCACAAAGATAGGCAGCATGCATATGTCGGGACACATGCTGGTGCAAACAGCTTGACATCATGCGCGCGTCGCTCACGCCATCTCCACACAAAAGCACACAGCAAGAGTGCAGCATGTATGCATTTGTGGACTTTCAATGTATGCATTTGTGGACTTTCAATTTAAGACGCAGTATGTTACAATGCAAAAAACTCAATACAGGCAAATTTACAGTCGCATACCCCAAAATGCAGTATCTATAAGAGTTGGCACAAGTCTGAACACCTTATATCAACAGGTGAGGATTGCCACACCACCTGTGGCTTGAACAAAATTCAATAGCAGTGCCCAATATCAACCTAAGGCCACCACCAAGTCAGCTTGGTAAAATTGCTCTAATCAGGCTGGCAAAATACACAGATTTGACAATGAAACTCATGTTGGTACTCAAGGCAGGTGGCAAAACAAACAAAAAGTGCCCAACCCAGCATTGGCATGCTTCGTGCAACACATGATTCCCCAGTAGAAGTATAAAGCACAGCCACCACCATCCTTTTCAAGTCATGAATCAAACAAGCAAAATTAGAACATCCCCTTGACAGCCGAGAGTCGGCCAAATGTCATGCAAGTACTGCTTCATCCTTGCAGTACACAGGATTTAGGGTTGTCATGCAAGTACTGCTTCACCCTTGCAGTACACAGGATCGCCCAAAAAGCTCTAATCTTGGTAAACTTAGAACTCTGACAGAATCTGAAACCCCCTGTTAACGTGACACTACTGAGAAGGGACCAGAGCTGAAACAGATGTTGCGCAGATAAAGGAGACCAGAACGGAACAGACAGTACGATAGACAATCCAAAAGCTGCAAGAACAGCTATTGTCAACAGTCACATCGCTTCTCAGATGCTGGGTCCTAGCTGAACTTTGCTTGCAGGTTGCAGGTACGGAAGCGTCCAAGATTGATGGTGTCCAGAACAGTTGAAGCATCAGAAGCAGATCCAAGGGGCTGAGACAGTGCTGGCGTTTACCATGAGGCAAGGCTGAATCCTGACAGAACGACAGGCAGATCTGAAACAGAAAGACAAGGACTTCTACAGACAGCGCAAGCGAGTACAGATCCAAACTTTCACTGAAATGTCATGGCTGCTGGGTGACTTTGGGTGACGTGCATGCAAATGTGTGCTGAACATCTGCACCCAGTGATGCGCATGGCACTGACAGTGACAGAAAGCATGGCTAGATGCACAAAAGAATGTGACATGCTCAAATGAGGTGCTGCAGTGGCGTCGCAGCTGGGTCACAATGCATGTCATAGGGAAGGTGCACTGACGCATTTGCACCAGTCAATGCGCATGTCAGAGCCCATTGCGGGAGGCTCTATCGCTCTAAGGCAGGAATTAATTGCATGGCATCAAGACTTACCTGACAGACTAGAAAGGTGACCAGCGTGGAAAACTGTACTTGGACTGAACATGGTCTTGCAGCTGACCTGTATCACACACATTGCACTGAGCGAACAGCAGAGACCGAATGCCACAAAAGCTTTCAAGTCACTGAGATGCTGACAGCAGTAGCACCAAAAGCTTGTGTTACATTGAACCACGCTTTCTGCCCTGCAAGAATATGCACTTTGCACTGAGCAATTGACAGAGCTGCAATGCCACAGCAGATCGCCATGCAAGGCAGCAAGTCCCGAGATGCTGATAGCAGCAGCAAGAGCACCCTGCACTGCACTGAACCACAGGCAGCAGAATGCAACAATTTTCTGCTGAAAACAGCTTGAGGCAGGGTGCTGGATACTGCAGTCGCTTCTGACGTACTCAAAAGTGTTACTGTGCTTGCCTAACGTCAGCATTCGGACACAGTCGCTTGCAGGGCTGTCAGCATGCGTTGGTATGCATCTAGCCCCACAAGCAAGCACGCTCAAAAAAGAGGGTATACTAGCTGGCATGATGCCTAGGAATGGCTAGCTGTGCTGCAATGGTGCTGGAATGCCAGTGTGAGCCTGTGGAACAGATATGTTGGATGCAATGAATGAAGCAGCTCACCACCAGAAGAGTTTGGTTCTGCTTGGTGGGCATCCTCCATGTACCCACCACTACCCCCTGAGGACCCAGCAGCAGCCATGGCTTGCTGAGCCAAGGTGCTCAAGTGATTCACACTCCCATTCTGGCTCCTGTTGAGACCAGGGGCAGGCCCAGTCAGCCCTTGAGAGTAGGGCAGGGCACCGTCATAGAGGGCTGTTGGGTGTGGGTGTGGATGAGGCTGTATGTAAGCGTTGTCCACTGGACCTGACTGGCTGTAGAGACTAGGTGGGCCTGAAGACGGCTGATCAGTCTGACTGTAGAGCTTGGAGAGTACACTGTCCAAGTACTGCTGAGAGGGACTGGAGACAACTGGGTGGCCGGCTTGGGAGTACGGCACGTTGTACAGTGAAGCAACTGGGGTGGGAGGCAGATAGGTTGGGGATGGCACCTGCTTGCCGTTGGCTTGACTGAAGATGGGATTAGTTGCCTGTTGAGGTGGCTGTGGGGCTGGCACAGTAGGAGGGTATTCCGCCAGCAACTGCTGTTGCAGCCTCTCCAGATGCAGCCAGGCTGCAAAAGCAGAAGGGTTTGCAGCCCTGAGCTGTAACAGCAGCTGTGCCTGCGCAAAGTCTGGCAGCCCCAAAGGCATGTGAGGGGTCTGTGTCACTTCATTGAACTGCCCCAGCTGTGGTCGGTTGGAGATGACATGCGACGCCTCAGAGGAGGGTGACAGGCTGTGATGCTGCTGCTGTTGCTCACTGCTGTCTTGTGTCACCAATCTGATGGACTTCAGTGCCTGTGCAAAGCGACCAGGCTTCATCAGTCACATCAAGTTGCAATGGCAGGCAATTCTGCTTGTTAAGCCAGACAAAAAAGCCTTGTCAAGCCGCATGTTCAAAAGAGACCTGATCTGATATTTGCGCACAAGGGCATTGTCAGGCTCTTACCCAGCCAGCAAGAAATCTTTCAGATTGGTCACAGGCTCTCTTGGCATCAGCGTGGCTCACAAAGGTGACAATGCAGTCCTGCCCTTGCTGTGTGGGACACAAGGAGACATGCGCCACAGGACCCCACTTGGCGAAGTGTTGCTGAACTTGAGCTTCTGTAATGCCAGCTGCAAGGCCCTCAACAAGGACTTTGGCTACATGAGCGCTTGGCACGCCTGCCACTGGGGTCTTGGGTGAGCTCACTTGCTCATTCTTTCCTGGCGGACGTGGAGTTGCCCTTTTGACCTGCAGAATTGAGCCAAAAGTGGTTGCTGAAAAGCTACCCAAGCTCGAACGACGAAAGGCTGAACGAACTCACTGACGCATATACAACAAGCTTGATGCGGCATGGGCCGCTGTCGTTCCGGAAGGTGCTCAGCAAAATCAAACAAGCGTACGAGGGTGTTGACTCCCACCTTCAGTTTTATCCCGTTCACGACGGGCTGAGAATCCAACAAAGCTGAAGACAACGCGTGTTCTGAGCTGAATGTGACAAAAGCGTAGCCCTTGTTGCGGCCCATGCTGTGCTTGGGAAGATATACGTCTGATACTGCACCATACTTGGTGAAGTGTTGTCGTAGCTGATGCTCTGACAACTCGTACCCAACGTCAACAAACAACCGATGCATAGCAAGCGAAACTGATCAAGCTTGTTGTCTCAACGCTCCACCAGATGCTAACCCCTGATGCGTCCTACAAAAGCGACCTGTGCGTTCTGGGAAGGCCAAATCTGCATGTACTGCAGACTGACAAACCCGAATCTGTGATTTTCCACGTGCGTAATACTTGTCGCGTCGCGTCAGCTGCATACAGATTCACGTGCCAAGAGATGCATGTGCCAAAGCCTCTTCCTTGCATCGAGCTAGGCTGCTTACGCTAAGCATGCCAGTCATGTGGCTTCTGTGCAGCCAGGTCTGTTCCAGCCTGTACACTCAAGCTTGACATGCATTGTGGAAGCAAACGCCATTGATATCTGAGCAGCCAAGTAGTACTTCATTAAACAACTTCTGAGTTTCATAGCTACAGAATGCGCAATGAATTTAGGCCCGAGAGAGCTTCGGTCACTGACTTAGTGAAGATTGTGTTGTGTTGAGGCTGACCTGCTAGCACTCAAAATGTCATTCAGAAAGATCATAGTCAGCACATGAGTGCACCTTTGACCACATTATGTGCGTGCATAGGCAGCAAAGACCTTACCAAGCTTGCGAGATGACTCAGGTGATTTTGCAATTGTCATGGGCTGAACGAGCACAGTCTGCAGTGCTGCTCAGACATCAAAATGCACAGACTGGGCAATGCCATGTGCAAAACAAGTCCAATCGGCAATGTCGTGTCCATAGAACTGCAACAGGCTTCATTGCCACAGCTATTTCTTGCCTCAGCGCAGCTTTGAGCCGCAATTGAGCTGCGTACGTTTACGCTCTGGATCATCTGGCAAGCATTGAGAATACTATATGCTATCTGGCAAGCACCAGGGACTACCATACGCTTCATATGCTGCATTAAGGCTTTGGAGAGACACACTGTGCCTTTGCTGCAGCGCTAGCACTGCTGTCAACCCACGTGAATGGACCACTGAACTGAGAGTGCTTTGAAGCACTCTGCAAGGCTTGTTTTCCTGATGTTGGGGCGCGTCTACTCTACACTGTGCTTACCTCTGTTCATTTCACAAAACATGTGGCAATCAAATGCTATTGGTTGTGCAAGCCTTGATTTTGACAGCATTCATCACATGGCGTACAGCAGGTAACACTCCCATGCCTTGGCACAGCTGACCTTGGCAATGCACTCACAGAGAAGCAGACGAAAAGTCATGACATGCAAACAGCATAGCTGCAAAGTACATGCAAGGGCAAACTTGAACCTTTGGCTGTGTTGCAGAAAGTCAAAGGCAATAGTTGGCTCCACGCAGGAGCCATATGATGCAAGCGAGTTGTCACCCACAAGCTGTTCTTCTAGGCTGACCAAGCAGGAAGGCACCCTCAAGTAGAACTGGTGCAAGGCGATGGGGTGCATCTGCTTTGCGCTTGCTGTACGTGCTACACAGCAACATGTTTCTAAAGCTTGAACGGCATGCATTTCAACGGCACACGAGAAGAGTGTTGAACATAGTACAAGTTGACAAGGCAACAGTGACATAGTGACAGTGACAAGGCAACTGTGCTGCAGTGTCAATGCACTAAGAGCCTTGGCCTTAAAGAAGAGGAAGGACTCACACCCGCGGTCTACAACATTTGAACGCCGTGACCGCCACCTGGCAAGTTTGATCCAGGGCAGGATGCTTTGCATCGAGAGAGCTTCCGTCGATGAGGCGAGTGCAGCTTACCGACGCACTCATTGACGCAGCAGCGAGCTAGGCCAATGCACTGCGCATGCTGGTGAACAGCTGTCTACGCAAGCTCGGGCTGTCCTGTATGCCTGCATGTAGCTCGAGCTGAGCATACTTGAACGACAGGGCGTCAGGTTTACTGGCAGACATGACGCCCGCACAGAAGCCAAAGCTGTCGCGCGGCACACCTTCGCCAGAGGCAAGCAGCAACGCAGCCAGCAGGTTGCTCAGACCCAGCAGCACAGCAAGCATGTCTCGTGCAAGCTCTTTGCCACGGCCACCTTCTGCAGGAGGGCTGTCAGCTCGCGCATCATCGAACGATTATCCTGACAGCATAAGTGCGAGAAGTGTCGAAATGGACCACATTTCTGTAGCCGTGCGAGTGCGACCCATCAAGTACGTGCCAAGCCACGTTCAAGTTAGCACTCAGATCAGGCCCTTACACAGCAGTCTTCAGCGTGACAGATGCATAAAAGCTTTGCATGCAAATGCATTACACACCGCAAGCTTCCACACTTGCCCACAGAGTCAAAGAACCATGGCACTATCCCTTGCACTAGTAACTTTACTTAAGCTTGCATAGCCTAATGCACAAAACCACAGCATGATCACGAAGTTGCCGCAAAAACTGATGCAGCCATTATGTACATCATGTCAAGCACTTCTCACTGATACAAAGCTTGATTCTCAGTGTGCGGGAGCTTGAACGCGGTGATCGGGAGGTGTGGGGTGCTGTGGGTGACAACCAGATTGGTATCACTCATCCATCAGCCCTCCCAGTCAAATATGGCTATGATACAGTACTGGACAAAGATGTTGATAATGCACAGGTCAGATTCATGCCAGAAGCAATTGCAATGTCCCACACAGACTTGACACTGGACGCCTCATGCTTCATCGCATGTACAAACATAGCATTCAAACCTTGCAATTTCTTGCTGATGGCTACACCTGTGCCATACATACACCCTTTTGGTGTACCACGTCACATGTCTATGTGCATGTGTTAATGTACATAGCTCATTGCATGGCTGTCGCGTCAGTTGCATTCACCGTCTTTGCATTGCATGTTCAGGTGTATAACAACACAAGCGAGAGGGTGGTTCAGTCGTCCATGGATGGCATCAACGGAACCATCTTTGCCTACGGTGTCACCAGCAGTGGCAAGACTCATACCATGATGGTGAGCAACAGTATTCTGTATCAACGCTCCGTCAAGGGCTGTACATGCCTTCCACCGATTTGATGCGCTTGACTGCATTTGAAAGATTTCTTTCACCAATGTGATATCCTTTAAAGCAACTTATTAATGGCCCATTCCAAAAAAATGCTCATGCGCCCTTTTCACCCTGTCACATAAGAGCTTGCCAAGCAATGCAGCAGCTTTGGGCATGTTTCATCACGGATGGTGGATCCATCAATCAAGATGACGTTGCAAACAAATTTCTGTCAGTTGCATTTGCCTGCTGCTGTGCAATTGCTGGCGCATTTGTCAACAGTCTGCCCTCAGGTCTAGCACAACATGCATTTACTGACAGGGTCATCAGGAAAATCTTTGGCGTCACGAAAAAGTGTGTCTCATGCCAAGTCTGGCTATGAGTGCAAGGGAAGCTGAGCAACCCAGGTGTGGTGCCACATGCCATTGAGCATCTTACTGACAAATTCCAGTACAGACAAGCTTCCCTACTTGCAATGGGCAGGCAATATAAGCATTTGCTGGCATCATAAACATCTTGTCTTATGTGTTTTGCTCCATGGTGCAGGGAGAGCTGAGCAACCCAGGTGTGGTGCCACGTGCCATTCAGGATGTCTTTGACATCATAGAGAAGACTCCTGGCCGAGACTTTCTGCTGAGAATGTCCATGATGGAGATATACAATGAGGCAAGTCCTCGCACTGCAACATGTCCATCTGCACAATCTGTCAGCTATGTCATGCTCAGCCTTCAACTTTTGCAGCTGGATCAATTCAAAGGATCATGGCCCTAGGATAGACCTGACCTGAGTCATGTGGATACAATTGTTGCAAATTGCACACTCGAGTCATGCCAAACATAATGATACGTTCGTCCTCATACCCATAATGAGGATCCAGTAATGATTGCACACCATGCCCTAAACATCTTGCTCTTGGTCTTTCATCTGGGTGATCTGCAAGAAGTGGTCTTGGTTATACATCTAAGCATGATTTGCACATCAATCTGGATACAGGTACTAAATGACCTGCTAGACCCCTCAAGAGCCAATCTGAAGCTGAGGGAAGATCCAAAGAGAGGATTCTACGTGGAGGGCATCAAGGAAGAAACGCTTGTGTCTGCTGAGCATGCCTTGTCCATCATTGCCATGGGAGTTGCACATCGCAAGGTGCGTCGATGTCATCATGTGTTGTTTTCAGACAATCATGAGGCGTCATGTTCAGCTTTTACTTCGCTGTGTTGGCTTGAGCGCCGCAGTTTCTTGAGACATGATGCAAGCTACACCAGGCAAAAGTCACCATTTCAGAAACATGCTGCAAGGACTCAAAATTGTGCCATAAGGCAACAGATCTGTATGACTTGCTGTATTTCAAAAGACACTGCATGTAGGGCACTGAGGACGTCATCACACATGATACATCAGCATATATCATGCTGCTGTCATGTGTGATCGCTACTGTCATGCGTAAATGCTGCTTACTGACAAAGCGCATGCTGTTAACACCTCTTTCACCACACGATAACTTGCGCAGTGGTATTGGCTTGAAAGTCCATTGGGCAACAATCATGTTATCATTAGGTTATATGTTCATGACTAGGCTGTATTTCTGCAGGTTTCTGCTACATCCTTCAATGAGGGTAGCTCGCGTAGCCATACTATCTTGCGCCTGTCCATTGAGAGCAGCGAGAGGCCAGATGTGGACGCAGATCCTGATTCCAGGGTCGCTCGCACCTTGAGCTTCTTGAACCTCATTGATCTGGCAGGCTCTGAGTCTGCTAAAGCAGCAGTGAACAAGGGACACAGGACAGAAGGCAGCTACATCAACAAGAGTCTGCTGACTTTGGGTACTGTGATTGCGAAGCTGTCTGACGGCAATGCAGCACACATTCCCTTCAGAGACTCCAAGCTGACTAGACTGCTACAGGTGGGGATTAAGCACAACCCCAAAATGTGCTGTTTTGTACACTGTCCTTTGGTGCAAAGCATGTTATGTTGCCATGCTTCACACGTCTTGACTGAGACTGCGTGCACAACATGCCAGATTGCTAGCTCAAAGCGTAGCAGGTCTATGCTCTTTTGTCAGTTCATTGCCAAGCTGTCTGATGGCAATGCAGCCCATATTCCCTTCAGAGACTCCAAGTTGACTAGGCTGCTACAGGTGGGGATAGGACCTATGCCCTAGCTGGGCTGTTCTGTGTATTGATACTATGCTTTGCACAACCTGTCACTGTACACCAGCCAGTTCAAAGCAAATTGCACCCAGAATGTGGCGGATACCCGACAAAATGGCCAGCAAACCTGCGCTTGTTTTGGTTTTAAGCCAGTCATAGACAGACACAAGGGGCAGAATACGTTTGGGTGCAGTCATGCAGAATACCTGGGCATGTCAGAGCCTTGGGAGGTTCATGACTGAAGGACCATTGCCAAAGTGTTTAATATGCAGACAGCCTTGAGAAGTGCCTGTGCACTGGCAGGCAGCTGCATCCAGAAGTAGAATCTTGTCTGACGACCTGCCTATGGATGTGCTCGTGTTGCCACTGCAGAGCTCCTTGACAGGCAATGGCGCACGCATTTCAGTCATGTGTACAGTCACTCCAGCTTCAAGGCAAGCAGAGGAAACCCACAACACCCTCAAGTTTGCGACCTGAGCTGCAGCTTCTAGCATTTCTGACTTGCTCTGCAACCAGAGTTGCCGTTCATGCCTTGCAGAGCTCCTTGACAGGCAATGGCGCACGCATACCAGTCATCTGCACATTCACTCCAGCTTCAAGCCAAGCAGAAGAAACCCATAACACCCTCAAGCTTGCGACCAGAGCTGCAGCTTCTAGCATATCTGATTTGCTCTGCTACTGAACTTGCCATTCTTGCCTTGCAGAGCTCCTTGACAGGCAATGGCGCATGCATAACAGTCATTTGCACAGTCACTCCAGCTTCAAGTCAGGACAGTGGAAACCCACAACACCCTCAAGTTTGCAATCTGAGCTGCAGCTTCTAGCATCTCTAACTTCCTTTAGTATTGAACATGCAATCCTTGCCTTGCAGAGCTCCTTGACAGGCAATGGGGCTCGCATATCAGTCATCTGCACAGTCACTCCAGCTTCAAGCCAAGCAGAGGAAACCCACAACACCCTCAAGTTTGCAACTCGAGCAAAGAAGATTGAAATCACAGCGCAGCGAAATGAGATTGTAGATCAGGCGTCGCTCATCCGCCGCTATCAGGAAGAGATTCAGACTCTCAGGTCACAACTGGACACGGTGGCAAGAGAGCGTGGTGGCCAGATTCCCACAGCTGCTTCAGTGCATGATCCTCTGCACCCTGAGGTGCGCCATCAGAATGAAAGCCACAATATGTTACACATTGTAGCACAGGTGCTACACATGTATGCCCCGCATGCTGCCTTGTTAGGCATCACAGCATGGACGTATAATGTTCAAGCATTCAAAAGTCAGATATGAGCAGGCTGCAGGACTTGCTCGATTGCACGTCAAATTCTCTTCTCTGTTATGTCGACACTGGTGTCAGAGTGTGCCTGAATGCTGGCTGTACTGTGTCCAACTTGGTGTGTCCCAGCAGCTAATGATTGACTGTTTGATGGCCTGCTTGACTGATTGGATTTGGTACTCGCTGAAAGACATGTCTTGCAGATGCGCAATCTGCGGGAGCGTTTGGAAGAAGAGCACCAGGCGCTGCTGACAAGGGAGCAAGACAAGGCTGCGCTGGAGCTGCGCATTGGCCGCCTGACTAAGCTCATTCTGCATTCCACCCGCATCAACACCAGCACAGCTGCGGCCAGGAAACAGCGCATGAACTTGCTGAGGTCTTTCTCAGAGCATCTCTGCCCCACAGTGAGTTTGTCCATCACATCACTGGCCTAATGCATTAGCAAAACCTGGATTAGGCTGCACACCTAGCACTTATGTTCATCTCTTTGTTGTACCCATGCAGTAGCTGCCTCACTCAACTCATACTGCACTCCACGCGAATTAACACCAGCACAGCTGCCGCTCAGAAGCAGCGCATGAACTTGCTGACATCCTTCTCAGAGCAACTTTGCCCTACAGTGAGTTTGTCCATCTCTCTGCTGTCAAATGGGTTCAATACTGGCTTTGTCTTATTGCATCAACACAGCACAGCTGCAGCCAGGAAACAGCACATGAACTTGCTGAGATCCTCGTCAGAGCACCACTCAAGTGAGTGCCCCCATGGTCTCGTAGCAGTGCGTTGTTCACCCCACCAAGCGGCCAACTGCACTCAACTTGCATGCAGTGATTGGACCCTATTTTTTGTCGTGCGAAGGCAACAGGAATAGCTTTGGCATCAAGACCAGCGCAGCTGCCAGTAGGAGCAGCGCATGAACTTGCTGACACTTTTCTCAGAGCTTGTTCGATACACATCCATTGTCGAAGATTGTGAACTTGTATTGGCGCTGCTTTGCAACTGCTTCAACTAATGGCAGATGCTCACATTGTACCGTATCTGCCACTGCTGAAGAGCTTGCATGCGTCAAGCCTGCACTTCCTTCATCTTGATGTTAGCATCACTCCTCTGCAAAAAAGCCTAAGAGCTCTGCAACACGGCAGTGTCAGCAAATCCTACTGAACACATGGTGTCTTTTTGCAGCCAGAGGCATACAGCAAGCCTGCACTTGCCTTAGTTTGATCCTAGCATCACCTGTGCGTAAAAGCCTAAGAACCCTGCACTCATGGCAGTGTCAGCAAGTTCTACTGAACACATGTTGTTGTCGTTTTGCAGCCAGAGTCGTCGAGATCACTGAGCAAGGCGTCTGGGGACGGCAGCACTGTTGGGATCTGCGCAGACAGTAATATACACAACCATGCTCATATGTGCGCATTTCTGGTATAGCCATGCTCATTTTCACCATATTTGAGTGGTCGGCTGAATACGCAATGCTGTGTGGCTGCAGCCAGAGTCACTGAGATATTTGCGCAAGGCGTCTGAGGATGGCAGCGATGTTGGGTATGATGCAGACTGCCATGCCCATTCTGCTGAACAACCACTTAAATTCGCACTGTCGTCTGGCTGCAGCCAGAGTCATTATGATTGCTGTTCATTGCCTCCAACCAGCTGGTTGACCCACACTGTTTGTCTGCCTGCAGCCAGAGTTGTTTAGGTCGCTACACAAAGCATCTGAGGATGGCAGCAGCGTTAGCAACGGTGCAGACAGTAGTATGGACAGCCATGTTTTCAATGTCACGTATCTGAAACAGCCATTCTCACATTTAACCTTACCTGAACAGTTGGCTGAATATGCTGTGATGTGTGTCTGCAGCCAGAGTCATTGAGATCGCTGCACAAAGCCTCTGAGGATGGCAGCGATGTTGGCAATGGTGCAGACAGCCATGTTCTCACGTTGTGAAGTATCTAGTTCTGCTCAACAACTGAATGAGCACGCTGTTTTCCGGCCATGCTCACATTGCACAACATCTAAATGCTTAGCATGTACTGGTGTTTGGCTGCAGCCAGAGTCATTGAGATCGCTGCGTAAAGCCTCTGAGGATGGCAGCAGTGTTGGCAATGGTGCAGACAGTCCAATTGTAGCTGGTGCAACTCCACAGGAGCTACATCACGCCAACTTGAAGGTGGCTTCTTGGACCTCGCAAAGCGGTGAGTCAAACTTCCCTGGCAAAGGCCCAGCTGTTGTAATTGAATGCTATGACAGATTTCATCATTTGTGACGAGTGAGGGCTCTACAATCGAAATGCAAATTTGTCTGGCATGATTGCAGCGCTGTGATTGATAGCACAGCACCACAGTGTAGCACTGCGCTCAGTACCACGCACAGTATGGAAGCACAGCATTGCGGCACAGCATAGCATGGCACTGCGCACAACATTGCGTATCTCACAGCGCATTGTCATTGTAGAGCTGTAGCATAGCATAGCATAGCATAGCATAGCATAGCATAGCATAGCATAGCATAGCATAGCATAGCATAGCATAGCATAGCATAGCATAGCATAGCATAGCATAGCATAGCGCAGCATGACAGGACACCAATCAAGCTCAGCAGACCTGATGCTGCCTGCAGAGGAGATACAGTCTGACATAAGGCTTGCCAGATATTCACAGCACAGCACAGCACAGCATTGAGCGCTGCGTATAGCATGCAACCACATCATAGCATACTGCAAGCCAGCATGGCTCACCTGGGCAATTTCAATGCTGCCTGCAGAGAGGGTACAGTCTGACATAGATTTGCCAGGAACCCCTCCAGGGCTGGACGTGGGCGCCCGCCCTAGCCCCCAGCAGCTGGAAGAAGCCTTGGCTGGCATCAAGTCAGCAGGGGCTTTGTTTCCAGGAAATGCTTTTGTGTGGCAAGTAGGAGCTAAGCAGGTGATCTGCATATATGGCTTGTGGTATTGTGTTCTGAAGGCACAGGGCCATAGTGCATGTGGGGCTGCATTGGTCATGCAAGAACAAAAATATAGCTTGGTGTAGTCTTTGTAACTCACGAGCGAAGATTTCTCATCTTTGGTTGAGAATACACAAACAGCAATACAATACAATCAGCAGCATGATGCTCAAGCTGACTCGTGAAGCATGGCGTTCATTTTCAAAACACAGCGCACCTCATAGCATTCCCAACTTTGTCTCCCACTGATCAGGGTTGCGCTTTGTTTTTGCATCACTTCGCAAGATTCTAGAGCTGTTTCCATTGACAATGACTCATACTCGCTGGCGTCTGTGCATTCCAGCAGTCTGCCAGCTCCAAGCTCAACATCCTTCCCTGTTGCTGCAGGATGCGATGTATGCCCCATACGATGCCGAAATTGATTTCCTGCAAGACCAGATCAGCGTTCTGTCAGACGAGCTTGCAGAGCGCGACAAGCACATTGAGAGCTTGAAGTCTGAAAGGGTGAGCGTTGGTCGTGAGGCTGGGATACTTACAGGGCGGGGTTCTAGGGCTGGGTCAAGGGCAAGTTCTGTAGCAGCCTCTGATGACGGTGACCGGGATGTTGAGCTTCAGGTAAGTCGTAAGCCACTGCAATTAAGCATGCAGAGCATCTCTAGGACGTGCACTAAGCTGACACAAGGACACATGCACTCACACAAAGTAAGGAGCGCCCACTCTGGCAATTCTTGGAAGCTTGCCTATGGGCTTGTAGCACTCTAGCGTGCTCTCAAGAGCAGGCGAAACACCAAGGCAGCATTTCTACCTTTGCATGAACATGTCAAGCTCAGAGGACATGTCACAACAGTCAACGCTTTTCAGCAGCTTTGTGCACAGCAGCAGAGCAGAGCAGACCTTCTCAGCAATACAATGTCCCATGTCATCACAGCATTGTGCACCTGACAAGGTCTGCGCGCTGATCATGAGTTCATTGCACATGCAGGTCCTGTATGCTGAACGTGAGTTTATGGCAGCGGAAATCAGGAGTGCCAACACCCACAATGCATCTCTTAGCAAAGAAGTGATGTAGCTGAAACAGCACCTGTGCTTTTTCGGCAACAATACGTCTCAAGACATCACAGCATGTTGCCTTGTGCAGTCTCTGTATGCTGAGCGAGAATTCATGGCAGCTCAGATCAAGAGTGTCAATGTCCACAATGCCTCTCTCAGCAAAGAAGTGATGCAGCTGAAATAGCAACTGGCAGCACCACAGGAGGGCATACCAAGAGGGCATTCACAAGGTTTTGAGCAAAACTGCTTCTTGATCATGGCATTGTGCATTGTGCAGATTCTGTATGCTGAGCGAGAATTCATGGCAGCCCAAATCAAAAGCGCCAACATCCACAATGCGTCCCTCAGCAAAGAAGTGGCCCAGCTGAAACAGCAACTGGCAGCAGCACAGGAGGCCACACCAAGAGGGCAGTCCCAGGATGCCCTGCTGTCAGGCAGCAGCTCAGGCAGCATCAGTCATGACATCTTTGCAGATGCAAACAGGTGGGCAGGCATGCATTGTGGTCTTTGCTTCTGTCACTACTGCTTTTGTTCTTCCTGTTGTTGTGATGAAGGCATGCGTGTTGCATGCAGCAAGTCAGACCTGTCTTGGGGCTACTCATGGTTGTTGTAATAGCTGCTGCTTTTCAACACTGCAGCTCTCGCTCATGTTTGCGCAGATGCCTCGAGTGTAGTTGGAAGCATATGTGTCATGCAGTCAAAGTCTGTTTCACCCGTTATGAATCTGTGTTGAGCAGATTGAGGGTCATCGATGATGGCTGATGAGTTGTAACCCTCCTGGACTGCGATGCGATGTGCAAGTTGTAGTTGCTGCTGTCTTGAAGCTGTTGGTGTCCCTTACTGTGTGCCCAGTCGTTGACATGTTCCAAAAGCTTTGCAGTCTGACTTGCGCTTCCCAAAGCAATCAACACAAATGAGCACCCATTTGTTCAATATATGCAGGCTGGCAGCTGAACTAGAGAGTGAGGATCTCAGTCAAAAGCCTCTGTGACAATGTCTACTAGGAGCCAAATTTTGAAGCAGTCATCAAGCTTGACCACATGTCACTGAAACATGCAGGCTGGCAGCTGAACTAGAGAGTGAGGATCTTGATCAAGAGCCTGCGCTGCAAACAGCCCCTGGGCCTACACAAGCAGCCCCTGGGGCTGTGCCAGTGGATGAGGAAGTCCTTGAGAGGCTAAGGGGCATGGAGCAGCAGATTCAGATGGCTCTTGTGGAACTGAAGAAGAAGGACCAGCAGCTGGCAGCAGAGCGCAGCAGCCTTGGCAGATTCAAGGTGACCTTGCTACGCTGATGCAAAACAAATGGCATGCCATTCTTTCCTTGTGCAGCGTGTTGCTTATGGCCAGCTCAAGATCCAATGCCTTGTTCTGCTGCATCACAGGAGAGCCAGCCAGCTTTCACAGCATGTTCTTGATGCACTACAGTGTGTTCTGCAGATTGCTTATGGCCGGCTGACATCTTAGGGCCTGTCATCTTGCCACACTGACATTAGCCAGCTCAACTTTGAGGGCCTTTTGTTGATGCGTCACATTCCTTTCTGCACGACACACTGCTCATGGCAAGTCCACGTTTTGTAACCTGTGTATGATGCGTTACAGGAGTTGGAAGCCAATGCCACCGCACAGTTGCGCGAAACCTCAAGCGAGAACCAGGCCTTGAAGAAAGAGCTGTCTCGCTTGGAGGACCGCAACAACCAGTTGCAAGGGTACGGGCTGGACAACATGTCAGCAGATGAGCTCAGCAACCTCATACAGAGCCTCACTCAGGTATGCCTCACCCTCACTCAGTGGTGGCGCCTATGCAGGTCATAGATGGCTTACATCTGCTAAATGCTAGTCGTTAGGTCACGGGCAGTAGACCTAGCTGACTGCTGCAACCTGCTCATGTACTCTTGCTGTTCCTCTTCTGGACTCACATGCATAGGAGGGTCAGCGGCAGTCATTTCAGCTGACTGCTGCAGTATGTCCATGTCTTCTCCTCTTCCCATTCCTCTTGTTCTTTCATCACACGCATTTCCGTCGTGCAGGCTGTTGAGAGGGTCCGGATCACTGTGCAGCTAAGGCGGCTTGCAAATAGCTCCAAGCAAGAGTCAGCAGCATCTCCTTTTAGCACCCAAGCCAGCCGAAACAGTCCTGCCCCTCAAAAGCCCCTGGGCAAAAGCCCCAAGAAGCCTGGAAGGGCCTCGTCAATGAGCCTTGAGTCAATGCGCAGTGTGATGTCCAACTTGAGAAGCAAGGGCAAATCAAGCGCAGCTGAAGCTGGGAAGAGTAGCTGACAGAGCAAACAAAGGTTGGTGACTAGGTTGTGTTGATAGTTGTGACCATGGCAGAAGGAGTAAAAGGTCAAGTCAAACGCTCAGGCAGTTGCGATGACATGTGGGGCATAGCCATTGTGATAGGCAAGCATCATCACAGCCTTGACAAGAATGAGATGGGGAAGTTCAGTTGCAGCAGCTTTTCAAACAGCAAATAAATGCATAGTTGACCAACACACAGAACCAAGCTAGAGACCAGTCTGCCAGCATGGATCTCAAGGCAGTGGCTCAGCAGCAGCAAGGCCTGGTGTGAGTTGAGGTTTGCCATTAGAGCCAGTGATTTGGGGAATTTGTCATAGGCTGCAAAACGAATAATGAGTCAAACAGATGATCCCAAGCTATTATTTTGTGCAGTACAGCCCACCTCTAGCTTCAGTTTTCAAGCCAACCCAGTTCCACGTAGTTAGAAACTTTTTGTTGCCTGCTCGTTGCTGTTTGTGCTAGCGTCAAGAATGCAGTGTTTCCCTTTTGCATAAGGTTCAGGATTTGTTCAGCCCTATTGAATTCATTATTCAAGCCCACTGGCAAGTTGTCACAGATGCAGACAATAATGTTTAGTGCTTGACAACAACGTAATATCTACTGTGAAAAGAGCCTCATTGACAACGTCGCGATTGCACAAGTGCACATTGTCATGCTGAGCTTCACAAGCAGGCAAATTCAAACTGCTCACAATCTTTTTCACACACCTTGATGATGACTGCATGGTGGCAACGTCAAACCAGCGGTGGTACGCTCACAGCAGTGCTATTGCAGAGGGCGTAGCATGACAGTTTGCATGTCACGGGAAACTTTTCAGACGCACTGCTGAGTCGGCGAACTGCCAAACGCGATCCTGAGGGTGATGCCGGCCGCTGCTGCAGGGCCGCTGCTGTTCTCTGCCAGCCTCAGAAATGCCGCAAGTTTGAAAGCAGTGCTCGACTTAGTGGACAAAGACTACAGCCGAGATGCAGGTGCGTGCGTCAGCAAGGCCGACTGCTATACTGAGTTGCGTGCAGCAGGTCAGCATGTCCACGACTGTTGATTCTTTGTGGCTTGCGTATGGACAGCAGTCAGCTGACTCAAGCTCAGAGCCTGCAAGCTACTCTCTTGTCAATGAGCTGCTTGCTGTGGACCTGCAGTGTCCATGCAGATTGACAGGAATGGGCTGCAGATCCACATCATTGATGATGCACAGGTGACCACTCCCAGGGGTGCATTGCCGTCTGATGCACCCCCTGGTCACAATTTCTGTGAGGAGCCTACAGCCTATCAAAGTCCCTCCACATGCACCAGTGTGTGCTCATGTGCTTGTGATTACATCTGTGCCTGTGTGCTCGTCACAGGAGCAAAGTTGCCTGTGCTTTTCAAATTTCAAACTGCGCAGTCAAAGCATACAGCACCTAGCTGAAGCTGCACACATACTTACCACTGGCAACAATGTGCGAGCTGCAGACCTCCTTTCTGGATGCTTTTTTTCCTGCTGAGAAGTCAGCGTTCTCTCAGTTCAACTGGTAGGTCAGACACATCCCTGATCACTGACACTGCACTGTCAGCAATTGTTAGCATTTGCGCCCTCATCCTAGCCTGCAAAGTAACGTGGTGTGTTTTCACAGCAAAGCAGAGTTTCTGAAGCTATGGATCAAACCAAGCTTCCTGTCAAATGTCCTTAAGACTGGCACTGGCAGTAAGGACAACATCTTGGCTGGTGAGCAAAGTCGTTGAGCCTTTGCGGAATCCTGTGCACTAATACTCATGCCAGCCACTATGACATTGTCTGCAAGCCTGTTCTGTAAGGTCCTTCAGAACGCCCTGCAGTACTGTCTAGAGTGCAGGGTCTGATTGCAGTGAGCACACCCAACTCATTATGCTGATCTTGCTCAGCACGCATTGACTGTCACTGTCACTGTCACTGTCACTGTCACTGTCACTGTCACTGTCACTGTCACTGTCACTGTCACTGTCACTGTCACTGTCACTGTCACTGCTGTCACTGTCACTGTCACTGTCTCCTGCAGACTCATGGTGATCTTGCCCACAGCATGTCATTGTTCAAGTCAGATGTGAGTGCACCAGACTGGCCTGGATTGCATAGAGCCTGGGGCTGCTTGACCAACCTTTGCAGGGAGTCAGACTTGATGCACATTTGTGTAAGGGACCAAATTGATACTGAGCGGTGTTCAGTGTTGCGCCAAAAGGCAAAATGTGGATGCAGGGGCATGTGTTAACATGGCAGTGCATGAGCCAGCAGATCATCTGCTGCTGACAGTGGACCCTCTGCTCAGCTCAGGCAAGGCTGGAGCGCGCGTCAAGCACACCATCACACTGCTGAATCCTGCAAATGGTATGTCAACCTCCATTTCTGTCAGTGCCCCTGACCTAAAAGCTCCTTCAATCTAGATGCAAAGCTGCAACTGCCAGCTTTTGCTGCTGCTGCTGCTGCTGCTGCTGCTGCTGCTGCTGCTGCTGCTGCTGCTGCTGCTGCTGCTAATGCTGCTGCTGCTGCTGCTGCTGCTGCTGCTGTTGCTGCTGCTCTTGGTGCTGCTGCCATTGCTGCCACAATGTTGCCAGGCTAAGTGCTGTAAGCTGCAGTGTACAATAGCCATGCTTCACGAAGTGCCCATTCTCTACGCCAAACAACCCTTTCAAACCTGCAGTAGCGCCACACACAGGCCAGCGCTATGACAGAGCTTCAAGGGTTGACACAACAGCTCAATGCGCCTCCACTGCAGCCTTGCTGATGCTAGCTGTGTGGCCAACAGGATATGCACATTTGCTGAAGCTCTGCTTTTGTCTGCAGATGAAGACTGCAGCACCATAGTCGATGCCGATGACTTCAGCTTTACAGGTGAGCCAGTTTGATAAGCTTACAGTAGCAAGGAAGACAAGCAGCTTCAGGGCGTGTGCTGCTTGCTTAGCCTTGTGTCACTTTGTTCCTCTCAAGGTATGCAAGGCGCTAGATCTGAAGTATGTGCTGCGTTTGCAGTGGAAGCCTTTTCAGAGCATCCCAGTCAATTTGCTCAGGTAGGCTCATCGCAGCATGGAGGGTCCCTGCACATTAGACATGGTCAAAGCTCAGGATGGCCTAAACACTTGACCTGCACAAACGTGGCCTTGCATCAGCAATGCAGAGCCTGCTGCAATAGAATCTTGTGCGCTGCCAATCCTGTGGGGTTGAGGGTGCACAGTATCATGTCTAGGTGCAGCATTGCCCCCAGATGTCTTGAGGTGGGAAGCGTTCGCAGTTCTTGCAGGCCATGTGATGCCTCTCCTTTCTGATCAGCACATATGCAGTCTCTGCTGATCTTCAGCAAAACCAATAGCCAGGTTCTTTGTGCTAAGGCAGTGCATAGTACAACACAGGTGGTGACCCAGCTCAAGTCAACTGGGTGTGAGGAAGTCGAGGTGCAGCTGGACAGCAAAAGGCTAAGCTTCAGATCCAGCAAGAGCAGCTCCATGATGCACGAAACTGAGATTAACCTGTACCCTGAACCATCTGGCGGCAACCTGTGCCTGTATGCTGAGAGGGATAGTGAGGTCTGCGCACGGTATTCATTCAGGCATTTCCAGCGCGTGGGTCGCCTTTGCAAGGCAGGGCGCAAAGTCTTGTTTCAAATGGCGGATGACGCTCCGTTAAGCATCAATTGCTACCTTGCTGATGGGGGCTCTTGTCAATTGTTCCTGGCTCCACTGCTTGAATGAAGCTGTAATGAAGCAGCAGCAGCAGCAGCACCATGTGGGACGTTTGATGTGCTACTAAGGCAGTGTCTCCTTGAGGCGTACCGTAAATCTCTTGAGACGTCGACGGCTGATTTCCTGCATGCTGCTGAAGCAGCTTGATGATTTACAGAGAGACGATGCATTGTGTTCATGTGTACTGTGACAGACTGAATAATCTATTTGACTTTGCTATTGTTCATGCTAGCTTCTAACTGCTCTAACTCATCATCAGACAGGTCCCCATCGTCGTCGTCGTCATCTAGGTCTTCATCATCATCGACGTCATCATCATCGTCATCATCAAATAACTGTTGCTGCTCCTCTTCTGAGAGTTTCAGACTGCTAGAAGCCTTGCCATTTGTGTGAGCATCTGCACCTGAACTTGAGGGGCCAGCTTGCTGTTCTTCAGCTGCTGCCATGTTTTGGTCTGCATACAAAGTGTTTTGTCTTATTATCGCGCACAACAGGCGGCTAGAGGCATGCGTCATCATTAAGCCTGACATTGCTGGCTGATCAGGAGCAATGTGCTGGATATGTGACTCCAGTGCTGACAATCACTCTACGACAAGCTTGTCAGTAGCGTACAGCATTGAGATTGACCAGGCCCACTCAACATTCTATTTCAAGACTGGCTTGCAGCTGCAATGCATAACAAGGGGAAGATGACAGGCTGCAGCTAGCCTGCAAACTGCTATGCCACAAGGCAACTTGCAACTTAACTAGCTATGCAAGCATAAGTGTCTGTGCCTTTGCCTGCACATGCAACCTCAAGCAGTCAATGCATTTTCATAAATGTCATAGCAGCACAGGCGGTCAGCAGGCAATGAAATATGCAGCCAGGCTCCAGCGCACCTTCTTGCAGCGCTGTGATGCCAGCCACATTCTCAGCAGCATTGCGCCGCTCAGCGTTTGCTCGCTCTTGCTCAAACTCAGCTTCCTCATCAATTTCTCGCTGGTAGTCATCATGCGCATCAAGATCATCTGCTGCCAGGAAGCCCTCCTGCAGAAACAAAATTGATCAATCTGTGCTTTCCAAATAAGTGCTGTAGCATAGAATGAATGCTGACTCTGGTGCGCGCTCAGCTGCAGTATCTGACACCAACTTTCTTCAGCAGGGTTCAGGTGCTAGTTGTGTGTCATGGCCTGCTGTAGAAGAAGTGTCACACAGCAATGGCAGAGGACTCAGGTGCAGGCAAAGCACCAGTTGACGTGCAATTCTGATCTGATCTGACAGCATCCTGCCAAGTTCAAACACAACAAGCACATGTCAGCAATGCCTCACAACACTTTGCATGGTGCATCCACACAGCCTCTGTTGGGCCAAGGCATAGCTCCTACAGGCATGCAACAGCATGGACTTTGGTTGCTACAGTGCCCTCATCAGATGATTCACACTTATTGCGCTAGCAATGGCAAAGTATGAAGCAGAAGCCGGCATTTTGTGCCTGGACATGATCAGGTGATTGCCTTGAATGATTGCAATCAATGATGCTGATGTCCAACCAATGCAATGATGCAAAGGGCTGCAAGTTGGCTCTTGTTTATTGCAGTACTAACAAAAGCTTGTGTGTTTTGAGGCTTGAGTCTGACCTGTGCAAAGATCTCCCTGCCACTGAGAACGCCTTTGCGTTTGCGCTCAGCCTGAGCTTCCTCCTGCTGCTTGCGCGCTGCATCCCGCTTCTGGTTGCGCCACTTAGAAAACACCTGCACACACACGTGACAACACATGACAAAAATCTAGCAAGCAGTGCGGTGCCACTGTGACCTGCACACATGCGTGAACGCTGAGGTGATCAGTCTGGCAAGCAGCTTCAGCGTTCTGACAGAAAATGCTGGATATAACACTTGTAAAGACCTGCATAAGCGTGACAAAGTGTGGCAATATGACCTGCACAGATGCATGATTGACTGTGACAGACAAAGCAGCAAGCAGAGTGACAAAAATGCAACATGCATCCAGAACAGCAATGCTATTGTTGCCACTGGAGAAGACCTGATGCATGATGTGTTGCATTGCACTACGTGGGTCATTGCACCCTACACCCATAACCTTTAGGATAAGTTAAATCTAAACACTAAAATCTGAATTGATGTTTTGGGCTGCATTGACAAACCTCTTCTGTGATGGGCGTCTTGGCATCAACCTTCTTGCGCTCATTCTCAATCTCCTCCTCAATGCTGACGGCGTTCTTGGCTTCCAGCTCAAGCAACTCCTTCATCTGTGACTTGAGCACATACCTGCACTCCACCAAAGCTTATTGCACAAAGGTGAATGACACACGGGTTTCAGACACAAGGGCTCACTGCACAAGGGTTGATCCCTGCAGCTGATGACACAAGGAGCAATCCTTAATAATAAATAATAATTATAACTACATGTTCCAGCACATACTGCTAGGTATGCGTGGCACAAGTCCTATCTCGCCAATCGTTGCGACTGCAATACACAAGGGCTTACTGCGAATGAGCTTGTTGTACAATGGCAACAGGGGCTATTTCACAAGGGCCTGTTACACAAGGCAGAATGCAGACTCACAGAGGGTTTGTGTGAGCAATGTCCACAGCAATCTTCCTCTGTGATCTGAACTTGGAGGTCTTGATGTAAGTTTGGTCTGCTGTGCAAGGCAGGCAACTGCTCAAAGAAAGCCTCTGAGATGACATCAATGTGCAGTGTGACATGACAGCATGAAGAGGGCTAAGCTGCTAATCTGGGTGGCTTGCTTCAGAGCAAAGCTGTGAAGCAAGCGGACCAAATCAGCAGCTTTGCCCTGAAACAAGCTGGCCAGCAGGCAGATGCTGCAACACCGCTGTTGATGTCCTGTGACGTCGACTGCGAATGGTTGTAAGCCTCAGCAAGTCTCTGACGTGGATCTGAACACATCTGCAGCTGAGAGTGTTCTGACTTGCGCTGTGCTGTTGGCTGAGCTGCTGCAACACACCTTTTGGCACAGGGGCTAATGAGACAACAGCTCATCAAGGCAGCATCTGGACAAAAATCCATCCGGTGAAAGGCGTTTTTACTATACAAGTGAGGCAAGTGCTAAAGATCGGCGCTGTACAGCAGTAGTGAGCATTGGTCACTGATGATTAGTGTATGCCGCTAGGCACAGGGAAGACAGCAAAGCATGGGACGGTCATTGCAAGGCAAAGCTGAGAAGCAGGCAGATGCTACACAGAACACTGTAGCAGTCCAGGAGTGGAAAACACTGTTTGAAGATCTCTCCAGTCGCCGTATTCAATGCAAAGGCTCCAGGTTAGCACAGGACCAAAATGGTCGGAGACAGTTGATTGCTCCAGTACAGACCCAGCCAGCCCACTGAGCCTGTCTGGCATGCAGTCTAGATGAATCCATGAAAGGAGTAGAAAGCTCACCCAGGCGGCAAGGCATGTCTGTATTTGCAGTCTTTGCCTCCATTTGGACACTGCCAGAACCAGCCATACTGCTTCTTCTCTACAGCCTCCAGGAAGAACTTGCAGATGATGTCTGTTTTGTTCGTCTGCTCTGCTGCGTGCTTCTGCTTGACTACCTTCTCAAGCTGATCCTGATCCCATTCCTCCATGTTGTCATCCTCATCTTGCCGCCTACAAAATAACAAAACAGATAGAATTACGCAATAATGAAAGAAATGATGAAAGAATGAACAACAACAGTGACATCTCAGCGACTTGCAGTCAACTGACAGTAAACATTCTCACGGAGTGCAGATCTGTTTGCTCCTGCGCAGACTTATTCACCAGCAGAGGAAGAACTCTTGATCCAGGCTTATTCAACAGCAGAGGAAAAACAAATTCGCATGCTTCAGCCAGCCACCAAGGCTGATCAGTTGTGCCACGCTGTGGCAATCACTATGTATTGAGCTTCTCAGGCATGCAGACGCAAGCGAAAATTGCATATGCATTGAGTATGCATTGCCTTCCAACTCACTGTTGGCAAGCCTTTCCATGCATCACCAGAGCTGCTTGATCAAGATTCACACAAATGCACCAGTTTGAGCCCACAGGGCAATACAAATCGATGCAGGATGTGCATAATTAGGCTCAAAACTTGCACAAGCAGCTCAATCTCAAAGATCAGACTAAGCCTCGAGCGGCTTTCTAGTGCTTGAAGGATGTGCTGGCAATAAGGCAATGTCTGCAGCAGATGGTGAAAGGTCGAGCAGCACTCACGTGTCAGTGAAAAGGTCAATCTTGCCTCCCTTGCGTTCCACAGCAAGGTCATGACTAAATTTGCACTTGAAACCTTTGGTACACTGTCCTGCTCTGAAGTACTCGCACACAATTGACTTTGGGTCAACACCTGCACATGCCGATTGTACGTACGCACCTGTCCAACTGTCATGGCAAAGCAAGGTTGCTCAAACGTATTGCTGTAGAGTTAGAGTGCGCAGGTACATATGGCATTGAGAAGGTTTGTCAAGGGAGATTTGCAGCATGGTGTTGCATACCAGGAGGGACTTTCGGCTGCTTGATGGCTATTGCAAACAAGTCATTGAGCTCCTTCTGTCGCTCCTCTTCTGCCTTCTTCTTGTCCTGAATCAAAATCCTTTGATCAAACCTTGATGGTACAAGTGCAATACCATTGATGACACATTGACGCACAGGAGCAATTTGTGTCCTGTAACATTACTCCTTGATCACACCTCAGCTTTATGATCAAGGCACGTCTGATGGAGATGTCACAGCAGCTGAAGCAGCCATCCTGCGAGGATTGAACAGCAAGCAATGATGCATGCAAGAGCTGTCAGGCCATTGAAGGTTTTCACCTTCTTTTCCTCATTCTTCTTTGGCTGATTGGCTCCTGCAGACTTCTGTAGCTGTTGCACGTACCTGCAATGCAACATAACAGTCACGAGTCTGTGAACAAGTCAGGCATGGAACTGTCGCAGCTGCAAGGCTCAAGCAGGACCTTACCCCTGGACCTTGGCACTTTTGCTTTTGTTCTTCAATCCGAAAGTCTTGTCTTCGATAGCCTGCGCATAAAGCCAAGTAAGGCATGTCTTATCGAGGGAAGAACCTGATAGCTGAGCTCTGTAGAGTGTTGCCTGCACCTTAGCTTTTGCAGCTTGTTTGGTCTTGTCAGACTTGCCGCCTCCTTTCGCCGCACCTTTCTTCGGGGGCATGCCGGGTTGTAGCGGCCAAGTGAGTATTGGAGCGAGTCGATCTTGGCTCAACGAGCGACGCAGTTACAAGCGCTGGCTTGCTAAAACAACGCAGATCACTTGTATTGTCGAAGCAGCCAACAACGGAGGCGGCCGAGTGACGCAGAAGGTCTGCAGATTTATATGCAAGATATGCTTGACGGAAACGAGCTCTCAAGGTGTGCCGAGAACGCAAGATGACGCCACAGAGTCACCGTTTACAGCGATCTCCTCTTCACGTGCAAAGCGCTTGTGACTAAGTTGCCTTGCTAAGTTGACATCAGCGAACAACTTGACGCTTGCTCCTTCACGCAGCCGGTGTCTGCACTTCACGTCAGATCATTGTTTTGTTTGGCATTGCCATACTGCAATCGGCGCATTTCTGACCCTCAGAAGGTCCAACAGCTCGCCCAGGCAACCCATCAGATTGTTGAGCAACTGTTGTCGCCAACTCCAGCATGTCTTCGGTTGCGAACTTCTTCCGCACAGCACTGCATCAAGAGCCCATCATCATGTGGAGTTGTATGATTTCAGCAGTCGGTAGGTCTCTTGTCTGCACTTGTTTGCTCTCTGCCCTGAGACTCAACATAGTGAAAGCGTCATGCAGGCTTCACTCTGCCCATTGTTGTCCCTCCCATTCGAGAAGCTATGTACAAGTCCACACCCAAGTCACCACCACCTGTGAAGCAGGTAATAAACAGCAGCCAGTGCCAAGCAAGCTTTATCTCATATTGCAACGTGGCTTTGCACTTGCAGATGATACAAGCTGCTTCAGATAGAGCTCAGAGCGCAAAGCAGTCGAGCTAAAACAGTTCAAGTTCTGCAGCGCTGACTCAGGCAGCATCTCGAAACATACACCAGTTTAGTGCAGCAAACAAGTCTTCTGCAGCATAAAAGCACAACAGATGTCAATACAGCTGTACATCAAGTCAGTAACTGCAGCGACGCGATTGCAGACTTGAAGTATCTAGCAGCTTTCAGCTCCACACCATATCCTGGCTGCATGGTCATGGGCATCTTCCTAAGCTTAGAAACGCCTATTTGCTGGATATCAATAACGTCGCTTGTTTGGACATGAGGTGCCTGCCAAGCAGAATGATCTCAACATATCATGCAGGCAGCCGTCGTTTCAGCATTGATGCTGCCTACCGTGCAGCGACAATGCTAGCTTTGTGCTCTGAAGGATGTTGATCTTCTTATGCACTGCCGGATTCTGTCATAGGCTGGCATGTGTTGTCCAATGTGCCCGACGCCAAGCAACAATTTTCTTGTATGCTGCCGGCTAAGCAGGATGAGAGCTTGTGATGGCTATGGCATGCAACTCCATTGCATTGCACATGATGAAATGCAACAAAGATGAAGATGATCGGAGCGCAGCATACAGCAGGCAGCATGGCGCTCCAGCTCACACTGCATTCGGACCGGTTTGCACTCTCAGTTGCAGTCTAACACACTCTCGTGTATGGCTGTGAGCCTTCCGCAAGCCTGTCAAGGCTGACTCCGGTCCCGAGCTGGCCTGATATGCAGTGGCGCAAAATCTGTCGGTTTGAATAATCCTGCGTCTTGAGGCGCAAGCGACCGTGCCTCTACGTCGTAGATGAAATTCAATCAGCTGTATGCCAGCTTTCCAAAGCTTTTGGAAACGCTTTCTTCGCCATTCAGTAGTCGGAAGCGAAAACGTGAACAGGCAGACGCACTTGACGATAGTCTGAGCGCACGACCTGCCAAGCAAGCCCCCGTTGCACAGTGCAGCAGTCATCCGGCACCAGTTGTGTCACATCAAAGCAACACTCGAGGTCCCGTCACAGCAGCGCGGACGCAAGTCAGCTTGCCACAGCCAGCTGATCCATACAGGGAGGCCACCTCACAGTCAGCTCAAATCATTGCAAACGCAAATCCAGCTTCTGGATCATCACTGCCGGCTCTGCACTCAGACAGACCAGCTGCTAAGGCCCCTCAGGTGTTGCAAGCTTTGCAAAACCATTTCACACAGGCTACATGCTCAGGGTCTTGCTCGGCAGACCTTGTGTCTGGCAAGCGTGCAAGGTGTCTATGCTTGACATGCTACAGCTGTTTCGCAGGCAGCATCAAATCAAGGCAGGCATTTGGAAAGCCTCATTGAAGCCACTGAAAGGCAGATGGCAGAGCTTCAACAGAAGCTGAGGGAATACAGGGAACAGCCAGCAGCACAAACAAAAGCTGCTGAGGGTGCCACTGTCAACCTGCAGGTATACATAGACGTTGCTGCCTCTACATCTTTGCAGATCGGATCAACACATTGGCCAATGCAGTAATTTGCATTGATTTGCAGGAGCGTGATCAGTATGACAAGCTCGTAGAGCTGAGCAAACGCCGAGACGCTCACAATGCCATGCAGGTATAAGAGTCCTGCAACTATTCATGCTGTCCTGTACTCATAACACGAGACTATTGTTTTGTGTCATTGCTGTTCTCAGCGTGACTTACCATTGCCATGCCTTGGTGTTCATCTTGCTCAGATTGCATATGAGTTGGGATGGATTTCACTGTTCAAGGCCTAAAGCAGTGTGTTCTTGGTGCCACCTGAAAGCTACACGCACATACTACATGCACACACTACACATTGCATATGTACACAGTATGTAAGTTGACGCAGTCTGACTCAAGAGGGGCAAGCAGCTTGTAGTCCAGGTGCCTGACAAAGAAGCTGTTCTTGCTGCAGCACCATGTTAGACATCAGACGCCCAGGTCAGAAAGACCAATCATTCTGGATGATGCTGAGGAGACCCCACAGCCGCCTCATGCTCACGTACATGGCTCGCAACAGCTACAGAATTGCATCAGCCACCAGCATTGGTCACTTGATCATCTGAGCAGTAGGTATAGGACTGCAGGCCAAGATGCTATTGCTCAATCGCCCAACGTACAGCACAGCTTTCAGCTGAATCCCAGCACAACATACAGCCCTGCTGCAAGAGCCACGTCATTTCTGAGACCCAACTTTGCGCACACAGCAACAAACCACAGTCCCTTTGCCAGAAGCCCATTTCATCCCTTTAGGTCACCTCAGTTTGGGAGGCAGTCACAGATACCCAGGCAGAAGCCGATGACAGACTCTAATAACACAAAGCTGACTGAGGCACTGCAGGAGCTGAGTATGCATCAGCCATACAATCAGCAATCAGCATTGTCGGCAACTGTCAGCGAACAGCACCCACCGACAAAGTCCGCTGCTGCACAAGATCTGGATGAGGTTCTTGCCAGGTACTGTTTGTGTTCAGCACTGATATGCATGCTGGGCGCTTGGCTCCATTTACTTGTGCTTGGTTGCACGCTGCATGACAGCTGCCTCTTGGCTCTTTAGTACAATCACATGTTGTTGACCTGTGCGGTATGCAGAAAATCATGTTGCCTTGCTGCTGGGTACGCAATTTCCTTGCATTTCACAATGTTTTGTATGTAGTCTAGCTTGCTTCTCACTTCAACACTTGGTGATTTGCTATTACGCACTTTGCTGTTCAAAGCATAAGTATCATTCAGATCAGATCCAATTAGAGACACACCTTGCAAGTCTGTATGCTGAGACAGTAACTGACATGGCATGCTGTATCAGCTGTCAAGCTTGTTTACATCTTCAGATTGCAATCTAATCAATGGTGTCTTGCAGGGCCAGAGCAACGGCTTTTGCTGCAAGTCAGAGCTCCATGAGAGCTGCAACTCAGCAGGCTGAACATATCAAGGATCACAAGAATCTTGTTAGGAGATTTCAGACAGCTGCACAGCCACCCCTGCCTCAAGAAATTGCAAAGGGCGCCCCCACAGCTGCTCAGCAGAGGTCACGCACTGCTGCAGAGCCACAGAAGGTGAGTCAGATGCTATCAGTCATTTCTGGGCTGCCTCTATGCGCAGAGGCTCCTGTCATGATGCCTGACTGCGTAAACTGTCCTTGTCTGCTATCAGTCGTTTTCTTGCAATGCTGCCTGCCTAGGTTGCTGATGAAAGGTGAGGGATGCACACAGAGGCTGCTGCCAGGACGCCTGGTGACATGTAGTTTGTTGATTGCTGCATGACATACAGTACGCTGCGCTGCTGCAGATCAGCAACAATGCGCTTTTGCAGGCTTTGGTGTCATGACAAAGTATCGCATGACGTACGGGCATATGCTTCTTTCCACGCATATGCAGCAGCCAGCACAGTATCCAAATCTCCGGTCGAAGGTCATATGTTATGCAGGGTGCAAAAGGCAGGCAGGCAGAATCAGTCAGGGGCAGGCAGCGAGTAGAAGAGGTGATCGATGAAGCAGGCAGTGCTGGGTATGAAGAGGAAGAGGAGGGCGTTGATGAGGCAGGCAGTGCTGAGTATGAAGATGGCTATGATGATGAAGAAGGGGTTGAAGATGGAAGCGCATCAGCCGTGGATTCTTCTGAGCAGGTGACATATGTGACGCAACAAGCACTTTTTGTGAGCTTGCTGGTTGTTGGTATGTGAGCTGTTCTGGTGCTTGACTAATTCTTGCAACACGAGTCTTGCATGGAGGTCTGAATCTGTCGCTCACATTCTTGCAGCTACCCTACTCTTCACATGATGTGGTCTCACATACAATGCTGTCAGTTTGCTTCATTGCTAGCCCCTCTCCCCATTTCTGTCACAGCATCAAAGCAAAAATCATGTGATGTCGCCTTGTCATGAGAACAGCACTAGCATGTCAATTAGGCACACAGAGTCTACATACGGGCACAGCCAGAAGCTTTGCATGTCAGACTGTCACGCGTGCTCCATTTGAACAGACGGCTATGGCACAAAGTCTATGCATGTCTACAGGCACAGTCCAACTGTAGCTATGGACAGCCCAGCTTGAACTGTCTGCTATGCACAGAGTCTACGTGTGGCTACAGGCATAACCAAATAGTAGCTATCAGAATCTGTCATGCATGCTTAGCTTCAACGCTCTGCTATGCAGGAAGAGTCAGGGCTGAGTGAGGCCTTCAGTGAGCTCGGCACCAGGGCAGGGCGTTTGCAGCCTGTCAGAAAGCCCTCCAGGGCCATGCTAGAAGCCAAAGAAAAGGCCTTTGGCCCTGGGCCTGACACTGACAAGCTGGTGGTGCATGTCCACTCGGGAGTAGACATCACACGCAAGGATATCAGAACGCTCAAGTCAAGGCAGTGGCTCAACGATGAGATCATGAACTGCTATATGGGCTTGTTGCAGGTGATAATGCGCAGTCCTGATAAGCAGTCTGTGGACAATCATGAGCCAGAGTAGCATGATGCGCAAAGAACCTCTACTGCACCGCACTTGCATGTGACCTCAGCCCGCTGTTGGCGGAACTGTTGCTCCAGGCTCTGTCCATTCTGTGCTGTGTGTCCTTGCACATGCTGATAGCTCCCTGGCATGCAAACATGTCTGCTGCTGGCATCTTGAGGACATTGGGCAGACAATCTTGCTTGCTTCAATCAGATCAGCAAGTGTGCAGCGCAGTCATCACAATCTGTCTCTGTGAGCCCACCTGTTCCCACGGCTGACTTGCTGCTGACACACAGCATGCAGACACAGCATGCAAACACAAGCTGTAGCTAGCAGGACAGCATTTGCCAGTGAGAAGACTGTTTTGCTACATTCATGCACTGTGTGTGTCTCTCAAGTATGCTGTTGTCCCGCCTGACATACTGCCTGCATCAGGAGCGGGATGTGAGAATGCGCAAGCTTGGCGGATTTCCCAAATGCCACTTCTTCAACACCTTTTTCATCAACAAGCTCTATAAGTAAGCTGTGGCCTTGCTACTATTACATTGTGGCGCTCAAATTGCCTCACACTCACTAAGCTGAGCGTTCTGTGCCTTGGTGTCACAGAAGGCTCAGCTTGTGATGCATTTGGCATACAGTCCTCATCACTGTGCACAGCTGCACTTACATATCGGTGCCTGATTTTGGAATGCCAGCAATCCCACATAACACAGCATGGTCAGCTTTCTTGCAGTGAATCAGGTTTGCGCAGCATACGTATGATGCTGTCCAGAAAGCATCAAGCGGCTTCAACTGCACTGTCTGCAATTGGACACAATGTTCATAGTTTGACACCCGAATTGCAGCAGTACGCTGTCAGTGTCAAGGTGGGGCACATCAGCCGGACAGCTGACTAGAGCAGCGCGTCATGCACTGCAGACAATGTGACTGCATGATTGTGGCTTTGCTGACAGATTTTGCTGGCCAGATATTATGGTATTTACGGCTTGTATGCAGACATAACAACGCAGTCACACTCGCTTCTCATATCATGCAAGCTGTCACTGTTACCCCCAAGACTGCCACTGCATTTCCACAAAGCCGCATGCAAAGAGATACTTCTGCGAAAGTCTCAAGATACATACATTGGAGGTCCTCGTCCTTCTATGACATTTATATCCTCCCAATGTCTTCTGCAGTGATGACAAGAAGTACTCTTACAACAATGTGAGGCG
Source organism: Trebouxia sp. TZW2008 (assembly GCA_002118135.1). Classification (NCBI taxonomy): domain Eukaryota; kingdom Viridiplantae; phylum Chlorophyta; class Trebouxiophyceae; order Trebouxiales; family Trebouxiaceae; genus Trebouxia; species Trebouxia sp. TZW2008. Next base: position 134,745 of record BDIU01000164.1, read on the forward strand.
GTGGACATCCCAAATGCGACTAGACCGATGGGGCCAGCCCAGTGCAACTGTGTTGGAGTGTGATAAGCTCATCATGCCAGTGCATTTGGGCTGCCACTGGACCTGTGCTGTGATCAATCTCAAGGAGAGAGAAATATGGTATTTTGATTCCCTTGGGGTGAGCACACCTGATGCTTTACTTGCTTGTGCTACTGCCTGCTTTGGGGTTTTGGGCTCGCATGTTGTCTTTGATCAGCCTTGCATGCCAACTCAGGCAGTGTACAAGGCAAGGTGGCACTTGTGTCAGTATCAACTGTCAGCATTAAGATGCTTTGCCCTCATGCCTGCCTTTGTGCTACTGTCCAGCACATTGCTAAATGTGTGTAAGCAAAGGTTAGATTGTGAGTTTTATTGTGAGCAGAAGTGAGACAAGACCACGCAACCTGCTGAAGCTCATCAAAGATGCAAACATTTCTTGCTGTAGTACATTGGCTAGTCCCCAGCTGTTCTAAAATAAAGCCTTCAGCATTGGCAAGGCACTTGGCAGAGAGCATGCATAAATGGCCTACGCGCAGTACTGATGGGACATGCTGAGCCAGGTATGGCTTTCCTGCAGGGGAAGGAGTACCAGATTGTGGAATCATTAGCGAAGTATGCTGCAGATGAGTACGACAACAAGCTCCAACAGAGGGTTGACACAACTGACTGGGCTCGTAGGTATGTGATGTGCAAGCATGCTGTGTTTTTGACTGTGATCTGAATTGCTGCAGTGAGGGCAGATTGAGGTCTTTGCACCAGTTCTGAAGAGCGGGTTCTGGAACAATCAAAATATGTTTCAGCTGTCACAATGTTTGCTGCTTCTAGAATCAGCAATGCAATTGTGTGAGCTGCTATGGGCTGCATATTGCCAGCCATCTGCTGCCTTTGAATTAATATGCTTTGCTATTTGCGTATCTTGGCCTGCTTCTTCTGATGTGGCTCTTGTCATGACGGCCGACGGCATGGACTTTTCTCATCCTGCTGCTGCTCAGTCAGAACCTTTGGTTGCTGCAGATTACCTGATGACATTCCAAAGCAGCTGAATGGCTGTGATTGTGGAGTCTTTGCTCTGATGTTTGCTGAGCACCAGGCTCGTGGGGCTCCCTTCACCTTTGACCAACGCCACATGGAGTATTACAGGCTCAAGGTCGTGGCTGACATCATGGCTCTGCAGGTTGACCTGCCAAAGCAGTCTGCGCTTTGATTTGTGACAATGTAGAGAGAGATCCCTACACACACAACGTCATTAAGTTGGATGACGGCAAAAGTCTTTGCAAATGCCGCCATGTGGTCTTCCTTGAAACAGTACCTGTTGCAGCTTGATTGATGTGCATGTCTGAGGTTCGGTGCAAGGGCAAGGTCTGAGTCCTGGGCTGGGTCGCATCAATGTGCTTGGCGTTTCGAGCTTCGACCGCTGGTCACGACGTCCAAGACGACACTCCTAGGCTCACGGCCTTATCGGCAACGCTCCTGGACATGTTGCTCATAGACGTCTTCGGAACGAGACATATTTCTGGCGGGCGCTCGATCTCGGGAAGCAGTCCTGCGGGAGCTGCACGTTCCACTTAAGCTTGTTTGCAGACATGGCCGCAACAGTTGCAACTCCAGTTGGCTTGTGGGCCGCCCTGATCAAGGCAGCAGGTGACACTGTGGGCACAGACTCATCATCGGGTGTTTGGCAACAGTCAGTTGAGCCAAAGGCAGAGAAAGCAAGGTCCAAGTCTTTACAGCGGTCGCGAGTGATCAATTCAAGCAGCCCTCTGGAGGAACTCAGACGGCAAGAAGAGCTTGGCCTTGACAGGCACACTCCTCCCCGCAGACCACTTTGGGACACGCTAGCCTCGTCACTGTTCATTGCCAGTATCTTCTTGGCACCCTTGGTGAGCTGACAACTCTCTGCACAAGAAAGCTAGATCTGCTCTGTTGGTTTTGTGTCCAAAGCATTTCCAACATCCGCTCGGTTGAGCAAGCTGCTTCATGAGCTCTTTGCATAGTTGCTTGCATTTGCACTGCAAGGGGTCCTGGTAGACTGACAATTCGCATTGGGTCAGCACATAATCAAAGTGGTCATTCCATATAGGCAATCATGATGGGCTCTGAACTGCGCCCTTGTGGTAGTGGCTCAAGCAAAAGGGATGCAGATGCAGTACAAAACAGCCGTAGCTCAAGCAACAAGGGCACAAATGCAGCAAATAACAGACATGGCTCAAGCGATCGAGGTGCCATTGCAGTCAAGAAGAGCCCTAAGACAAACAAAAAGACCAAGAAGTCGGATGGCGCCGCAAGCAAATCTCGTCAGAACCGCTTTGCATGTTAGCATGCATTTGCAGTGCTCACTTGACCGTGATGTGGCATCAGCATCACCATGCAGCATGCAATGTGCTGGCTCCAAAAGTGTGTTCAACAACGAAACGCACAGCGCTGAATCAGAATCATATTTGCAAGAGCAATGAATGTCAGGCCTTTGCACTTGATGCATGCTTTTTGCAAACCTAGAAGGGAGCAGGTGTTGCGTTGCAGCATGTTCAAGTATGACTGGGCTGTGAGCATGCCTGCGCATTGTTGATGGCTAAGTACCTGGAAGCCCATGAGCTTGCCCTTTGTGGTTGATGCTGCCTGCAGCGTACACTGGTTGAGAAGCCTTTTGTTATGTACAGATTAACAATACGGAGAAATACATGCTTGACGCGTCATCTGTCTTAGGCAATACCAAAGTTAGCCATTGCTTGGTGTGTTCAAGAAAAATTCCTCATGTACAGACAGATTTATTTGTATGTGTTTGAATTGTGCAGCCTACTGACATTATGATGGTCAGACTGTAATGACCTTGCCTTTGAAGATATAAAGCAGTCCAGGTGGCGGCATCAAGAAGTTCACCCTTTCATCGTGCATTTATAACCGTTACTGTTGAGCATGTTGTAGCCATGGACTGTGATTGAACTGAGTCTGAGGCTTACGTCTGAGCGCGCTCTCCAAGCAAGCACAAGCACAGGATTGCACATCAATGTAAAGTGCTGACACCTGGCAGCCTTTGCTGCATTGAAGGCTCACAGGGGAAGCACGCAAGTCAACTCATCAACATCATGTTGCCAGTCGGCGAACGTGCAAGCTGCCAATATGTGTGTAGGGACACATACATGAGGGTGAAGCAAAGGAGTCATGCACATACCTGCTTTTGCAGAGGTCTGCACACCCTACACATACATTGTGAGGCGAAATGAATTGACTTGGCCTGTGTCGGAACAATTAGCACCCAGTCTAATCTGGCACACACTTTACGAGCTGCAATTGACTGCAACAGAACATCATGATGATGGTGTGAGGTGATCTAGAAGTTGCAGTGACTAAGATGTGACTAAGAAGTCAAACCTGCAGTCAATCCTGACCACGATAGCTCCTGCAACAGCACAATTGCATGTTCGTTGACCAGCGCGCACCAGATACGAGCCCTGAATTCGTCTGCACAGTTCTTTGCACTGTCAAGAGCACCACTGCGGCACGGCATGCAGAGCACATCATTGGCACCAGACCAGTGCCTGATCTAGCGCGTCCGACCTTCAAGCCAAACTCTCGAAGCACCACGACGTTTGTCGTTTGCGAGCATGGGCCTGGGTGTTGACGAAGGTGCAGCAAAAAGCAGCGGCGAGGCAGACGATGCCGCCACCAGCACACAACACAGCGATGCGGGCAGCATCCAAGCTGAGAGCTCACAGAGCAGCTCCGGCAGCCGTGACAAGGACTGGATCAGGCAAGTTTCCGTGCTTGTTATACATCTTGAAGCGCAAGCACGTGCCATCATTGTATTGTCTAGCGCAGGCACCGTATGCATGCTCATGTTAAGGTCTGCACTCTGATGTATTGCTGAGCTGCCCAAGGTGCTTGACAATGGGCAAGATGTATTGCAGTGGTCTGTGCTTGCAGCAGCTCAAAAAGTGCAGCAGCGTCATTGCCAAACATGTCAAACATGACGAGCGCCTTCTCCCATTTATGCTGACAGCCACTGCAAAACTGAATGCAAACGTTGCAGTCTGCACTTATCCCAAAATTGAACAGTATGCACAAGCAGATACCCCTCACATGATAAAGCTAATCATCAATGCTGCAACCAGCATTTGCCCCATGCATTCCAGGCTCTGCAGTGTCCATTCAATTTAGCAGTTGTCAATAAAAAAATGTGTCCCCAACCAAATTGACAAGCATACAGCCCTTCACGTTCAAGACCCATTGCCTGTGCATTATCTCTCGTGACTGACAGCACAGCTCAGATGCATCTTCAGCTGCTAACAGCTTCATATCCACTTGACAGATCTGCTGAGGCATTTTGGTTGCCATTCACGTCATGTGACATCATCAAACCCATTGACATCTGCCAAGACTGACGCCTGTCTCTTCTCTTGCACAGAGAGATGGACTCACCTCCTAAAAGGAGGGAAGCCCTACCCACCCCCAAGCAGAAGGATGACAACAGCAGCATATGGTCCATCATGTGGTCCATTTTGAAGGAATCCTTAGGCAAAGACCTGACCCATATCACCTTGCCGTTCTTCTTCAATGAGCCACTGTCTGTCCTCCAGAAGACCATGGAAGACCTTGAATATGCCAACTTGCTCAACAAGGTCAGAGTCTCAAGTTATGCCCAGACCTTGACGCTAGACATGGATGTTCATGACGTCACTGTGCTCATCAAGGGATAAAACATGCGTTTTGACATCACTGTGCTCAAGGGACAGTGAAGCACATACAGCAGCATCAATGCACTCCAATGCACTCAGTCACAGCAGCTTTCAAGCCCGGTTCCCTGCGTGCCTCTAAAACGGTGTGACCCTGTTGACCAGAAGTGAGTGTGGTGCAACGTCCTTCCCACAGGGGCTTTCTACAAGCCATGCATGCATCCATGTCAGGCAATGCTGCACGTCACAGACATAATTGCAGGCAGCAATGTGCCCAGCATGAGCACTCTTTTATCTGCAACGTCATCACCCGAATGACCTCAAAAGTGAAGATAGACTCACATAAGTACAGACACATGTTTTGCAAGCAAGGCCCACACCTTTGGACGTGCAGCAGCAGAGTGCAACCAAAGTGTCTATTGTACAGGCAGCAAGCAAGCCCCCACAGACAATGCATGCTGTACCTGGCAGCCTTTGCAGTGTTACCCTACTCAGGCACCGATAAACAATTTTTGAAGCCAATCAAACCCCTGCTTGCAAAATAGGCAGGAAATGATGGAAAAGCATCAGCACAGTGTCATACAGCTTTTGTATGTTGCAGGCAGCAAGCAAACCCCCACAGAGCATTGAGCGCATGCTGTATGTCGCGGCCTTTGCAGTGTCATCCTACTCAGGCACCAACAACCGCTACCTGAAGCCGTTCAATCCTCTGCTTGGAGAGACCTTTGAGTTTGAGTATCCAGAGCAGAATTGGAGAGGCATTGCTGAAAAGGTGCTGCTTGCCAGACTGTTATCCTGTTTGCTTGTTCCTGGGCTCCACTACTTCAAGCTGATGTGACATATGCTGTGGCCCATGCAGCCTACTGCATACACACTAGCAGGCCCTGGGACACAGTCTCTTGCCCAAGATGACAGAGTGCAATGCTGCTGTAACAAAGCTACACGCCAACTTTCATGAAAATGTTAATCTTTCAAAGCTATTCCTGAGATCGCAATTGACCAAGTGATCACTGACAAGCTTGCCTACTGCTGTCAGCAATCACAAGACAGCATGCATGCTTTCCTGTCACCATGCACTGACTACCATACCTGCTGACACACAGGTGAAGCATCATCCAACATCTTTGCAATCCATAGCAAGGGTGACAGCTGGAGCTTTGCAGCAGATAGACTTTGCACTGAACACCTTAAGTGCTGACACACAGGCGGTGCACCACTCCACCATCGTTGCAATGCATGGTGAAGGCGAGAGCTGGAGCTCTGCAGCAGATGTAGATGTGCTGATCATTAGACCTGCTGCTAAGCAGGTGGTGCACCACATCATCTTCACAATATGCACAGCAAAAGCGCACATGCGATGTGTTATGTGCTGACTCGTACACCTGCTGATACACAGGTGGTGCATCATCCAACGATCATTGCAATGCATGGTGAAGGCGAGAGCTGGAGCTTTGCAGCAGATGCAGATGTGCGAGCCAAGTTCTGGGGTCGATCTGTTGAGCTGGCTCCTGTTGGGCTCATCAGACTCAAGTTTGACGATGGAGATGAGTACAATTGGGCAAAGGTGAGCAAAACAAACGATTGAGTCAGATTTATGATTGTTTGTGTGAAATTGCAGATTGCAGGCCAACTTTAATGGTGGGAGTTGATATAAACTTTATATTATAAAAGTATGCAGCTTGCTGCTCACGCATGCAACGTAGGGCTCACGCAGCATTGCTTAATGTCAACTCAGGGACTTAATGCCAGCAGCGTCCTGCATACATTGGCATGGACACTCTCAGCTGTATCTCAGTTCTGGTCGGATCGTAAGTGCATTTGCAGGTGACTTTCAAGTGCAAGTTAAGGACAAGAGCAAGTTGTGGACAAGTGCAAGTTATGGACACTCTCAGCTGCTTCGTTACCAGCATCAAGTTGTGATTGTTTCTACAGGTCACATCGCAGCTACACATCATGGGCAAGCCGCACATTGAACATGCTGGCATCATGAAGATCATCAACTTGCAGTCTAGTCTAGTGGCCAAGATCAAGTTTGAGGCTTCAAGCAGACTCTCCTGGAGCGAAACACACCAGGTACTTGTTCAAATGTCCTGTGCAGAAGGGGAAACATGGCCTTCCAATGCTATCATGATGCATCATAACCCATTTCCTACCTGCCATCGTGTGCACCTATGACTTGATGCATGTATGATTGTCATATCAGCATGGTGTGGCACACATTGCATAAGCATTGCACTTGTGATCAGGCTGTCAGGACAGCTTATAGCAAAGCTGCAGCATCTGCAACATGACAGTGACATGTGCACAGCAAAGTGGCTGCTGACAGCTATGCTGCTGCTTGTCCCAAGATCACATGCCCTTGGTTGCACTTGCAGGTCGACAGTGAATTGCACAGGGGCACAGAAAAGCTGGCAATGAGTTTGCCTGGCATTGATTTTGTTGTCTATCTCAATCCTGTGTAATTTTGTTTGTAGGTCACTGGAGAGTTTCACAGGGGTACAGAAAAGCTGCCCTGCACGCTGACTGGCACTTGGGACAAGGAGCTCAGTGTGGCTATGCCCAATGGCACCAAGCGTAAGATCTGGCAGACCTACCCTATGCCTGAGGCTGAAAGCAGGCAAGTCTCTTTTCCCTCATGGCATGATTGCAGGTTTGATGGCATGATATTGTTTCTGGGCTTGGCCTGCTCTGCTCTGGAATCGTTGAGGTTTGGAAGGCAAGAGCAGTCTGGCAAGATGCGAGGCGCACATATGTATTCATGCATCTGTTGCCATGCTGCATGCTTTATGACATACAGTGTTAAAGCAAGCATTTGAAGCCTCATCGGGGCATTACTCAACGTCAGTCAGTCTATAGTGACAGCTACAGGTTGCTGGGGAGATCATTGCTTGAGCTGCACGACTGTGCATCTTTTCCATCTCTCATCCTCCTTCTGACTATTTGCTGGCCATTGCATTCTGCAGGTACAACATGACCAAGTTTGCAATTTATCTGAATGAGCTGACGCCAGGCTTGAAAGACAAGGTCGCGCCAACAGACTCTCGCCTACGACCTGACCAGCATGCCTTGGAAGAAGGCGTATATGATCAGGTACAATATCATCTCTTCATAGTAACTGCATTGGTTACTGAGAAGATTGTCCTTCACCAAATTGTACTTGCTCTGAGATTACCACTGTAGTCAGATTGCAGGGAATGGTTCCGATTTGCCTTGCCCTTGTATCAAGCATGTCCTGTTACCCAAGTGTCTCTACACAAGAAATTACTGTATACTTTGTTGTTTGTTTGCCAGCTGACTACTTTTTGGATATTGCCCTTGCTGAGCTCTGTGATGTCAGTTTGTCACGGGTTTGCAACATATGGTCTATTTGCGAGATGCAGTGTGCACACTGTTTCCAGCATGTTATGCCCATTGATTTTCATGCTGACATCTTGCCGCACACACGGCCAATTCATCGCATTGCATACAGAACCGTTGACTGCCTCACATGTTGCCAACACAGTGCTGTCATGTCATAATATTTGCAACAGCAGTCAATGGCGATGTGCAACACTCTGCTGTCATGTCATATTGTTTGCAAAGGCAGTCATCATTGAGGTTTGCAGAGCATACACCTCTGCTGACTAATTGACATGGATGCACCACATGTGTGCATGCTCTGTGGCAGCAATGCACAGGTCAGCAGTCATGCAGCACTAGCAATCTGCAGCATGCCTTTGAATGTTCAAAGTGTACACATGCCTGGCTTCCTGGGCTGCCTCTACAAACAGAGGCTTTTGTTATGACGGCTAACGGTATGGACTTTTCTTTTCTGCCTGGGGGTCCATTATGGTTATTTATCCTGTTCTCTTTGCCTTCTGTGTGCATGTGTGGCGATTGGCTTCAGATGTAAACGCTATTTTGTTCAGGCAAAAGCAGAGAAGAAGAGACTGGAGGTAAAGCAAAGGGCTGTCAGGAAGGCAGCAGAAGAGCAGAAGGACCCGCTTGACCCTAGATGGTTTAAGAAGGTACCTAACGGTAAAGCTGGAGAGTCAGCAATGTACGAGTACACAGGCGGTTACTGGGACGCCCGCAAAAATGGCAATTGGAAGGGTTGTCGCGACATTTTTGGTCGCATGTCATAGTATGCAAGATTACAGTTTTTCCCCGTATGCTGCAGACGAAGTGTCACTGATTGCAACAAGCCTCCAGGCCGTACTCCTTCACTGCAGTCTTTGGTCAACACCTTCACCATGCGCTCACCTCATGAGCTGCACTGATTGTACTTGATAACCCAGGCAGTTGCTGCATGTTACTAGATTTCTGGCTAGAAGCAGTGGCTTAGATGGCAGGTTGGCAGGATGCGTGTAAATCATAGCTAGGTGGGTTGTCCCATGTATTGAAATCTTTGGTATATTTTGAGTGGCAGTTTGCTGTGTCAAGCAAGGGTCGAACGCAGACAAATCCCAAGCTGGTGGGTGTATTTGTGTTTGACAGGCAGTCATTTCCAAAGCGGTCGTGTTTAGGGTCTTTGCTTGAGCAGCTGAGCTTTGCACCCTCTTGAGTCATTGCACATGACTACTGCTCTGGTCAGCGGCGTCTTGTACATTCTTTCATGTCCATCAGCTTGCAAGGCCTCAAGCTTGAGCAGCATGGCAGCAGCTGGATGTTTTGTGAAGCTCGATTTTTGTTTCTGATGCCTTTGTGTGTTTGACCGCAATCGCACTCATTCTTGAGGAAATTGGGCTAGCATACGAGGCTTGCTTTGTAAGCTGTAAAGCTACTCCAGGACGGCTTCGAGCGCAGGCTCAGCTGACAACGTGTTGTTACATGAGGGTCAGCCAACCAAGCTCAAAATTTTGCAGGTTGGGCGCCCCACTTTGCACTGGTGCTCCAGGGTCAGAAAGAAACACCACCGGAAATTGCCGGAAAGCTCATGTCAGTGCACCTACATCGGAGCGCATGCCTGCCTGTATTGGACAATGTCTAAGCTGCCCTCACTGACGATGCAAGCAGTGCGTGCTGTCTGCATGTCACAAGCGACGGTCGCGGTGTGATCAACGGCATGTCAGAGCGCCTTGCTGGCCGAGTGGCCGTCGTGACCGGCGGAGCTGCAGGCATCGGTGCAGCAATTTGCCACAAACTTGCACAAGAAGGCGCTAAAGTCGTTGTTGCAGACATAGATGGCCCAGCTGCTGAAAGAGTCGCACAAGACTTGCCACGAGGCAAGCAGCACCGGTGGCATCGCTCGTATCAGGTGAACAGCGCTTGCTCGCATCGGCTCTCACTTCAGCAGACAAAACGTTGCCACTTGCCATTGTAGGTCGACATGGCAAACGAGAGCGAGATCGAGACTTTGGTGACCACGACTGTAAAGTGGGGTGGCCATCTGGACGTGTGGGTCAACAATGCTGCCGTGTTTCAGTTTGGTTCAGCAACTGAAGCAAGCAGTGCAGGTCACACATTTTGAGCTCCCTATGCAATGTATAGAAAGTCAATACTGTGCTGACAGTTGTTGGGACCTATGTTTGCCAACTAAATGAAAGCTGCATGTTTCATACTTAGCTGACTTGAAAGAATGCTTGAAACGAGCATGCCATGCGCAGTTCAGATGTGGCCAGATACCATGCCTTGCGCTGTGCCTTCAAACGACTTGCCCCTTTGATGCAGGTCCTTGTTGATGCAGACTGGGACAAGGCGCTCGGGATCAATGTCAAAGGCTACGCCGCAGGCATCAAACATGCTTCCCGTGCCATGCTGAACTACAGGCAACAAGTTCATAGCTCAGAGAGCAGCAGCAGGGATCCAAAAGCTGACAGCACTCCAGGCCAGGCCATAGTCAATGTGTCATCCATCAGTGCCTTTATAGCCCAGCCAGATTTTCTGCCCTACAGCGCAACAAAGGGAGCCATCAATCAAATCACAAAATGCTGTGCCTTGGACCTTGGCCAGTACAATATACGGTAAAACGCATATGGCTGGTTGCAAGCCATCATACATGATGTTGCATGTAGTCAACACATTGCTGCTGTTGCAAAGAACATCATGGCTGCATGATTTTGATTTCTGCATTAATGGCTGCCCATGCTGCTTGGTGCCAATGCTACATGAGTTTCTTTACCTGCCAAGTTGCGCTTGTACTGCCCAGAGTTTGCCCCAGAGAGAGAGATACACTTTTACATGCATCAGTCAGACAACAATCCTGACCGCACGTGCCATAAATTGGCAATGAAAGTATGTCCATGACATCAATCCATGATCAGCAATGCAACAAGTCAAGCCATTTGTCTGGTCTGCTTGCTATGACTGCATGCCACCTTGATGCAGCATGTGGTGTCTGACGATGTCATTTGCTGTCAGCCTGGCATCAACAGCTTTCCCATTCTGGACATCAGTTTACAAATACAGAGTCATACCTCTGTGAGACAGTTACTGCTGCTTTTGGAAGTGGTCTTCAGATAAATGGTTCAGGTTTGCACAGGACCAGACTTGGAGAGAGTTGGTTGCCCGAGTGCGTACCTAGCTGGGCCTATTGAGCCTGGCTAGCATGCGAGTTAATGCATAAAAGAATGAATCAAGGTAAATGTGATGCAGTGTGAATGCTGTATGCCCTGGACCCGTCCTGACAGATGCTACCAAAAAGCATGCAGCACTCCAAGGCATCTCAATTGAAGCAGCTGTGGAGAAGATGACAGGGCACATGATCATACCAAGGTACTGTGAGTCACCATATAGTCAATTGCAGTGATTGATACCTTCAACAGACTTCTGTGTTGAGGACTGCGTGTTGGTAATGATGTATTGCATATTGCACTGCATTTCAGTGGTTCATACTCTTGAACGCTATGTGTGTTGTGATAATTGTTGAATATGGTGATACGCTGCCAAGATATGTTCTGAGAAGGTGTCAACATTGGTAGGGCCCATCACATCTTGACAATTTACCTGAAGAACAGTCAAATTGGGACCAGACTTAACAACAAAGTATTGCGCTAAACGCAAATATGACTATCAGGACCGCTGCTCCAGCTCAAAGCTCTCTGCTCAGCAAGCACACTAACACACTTTTCATGATTGCATATATACGCAGTCATCATTGCCCACTACTAAGCAATGCCATGCTTGTCAACATACAGCAGCTGAGGTCAAAATGGCTTTGCTTGCAGAATGGGGCGTGCAGAGGAGGTGGCAGCTGCTGTTGCATTCTTGGTCTCTGATGATGCAAGTTTCATCACTGGAACGACGCTGAATGTTGACGGTGGCTACCTGGCTGTGTAGTGCAATCAGGGCATGGCCTGCTGCAGGCTAACTGCATACGGTGACTTCTCGTGTCAAGGACACTCGATGTAAGGATTTGCTTGATATATGGACAATGCTATCGGGAACCGATCACTGTGTTTTTGACTGCAACGGCAGCTCCCAGTGAGAACAATTCAGAGCAAGGATAGTTTACCTGGTACCCAAAGCAGTCGTTGCAAAGAGAAGTCACTGTAACTGCAGTGACGATACTCTGTGCAAGTTATGTGGCATATGCATCAGCTTAGGAGTGAGTGATGTCGCAGATACTCTCGTGCCCAAATGACCTTGAGTTTTGCCACTGCATGGCCAACCGTGTTGTGTACCACATGTTCAAGCACAGCAAAACGGATGCTGCTGCACGTGCAGCACCTTGAATGGAAACCTGTTGCAGACGCTGGGCAGCAACTTGACACGATTTGACGCAAGTCATGTTAGCATCACAAGAGACACAGCGCTTTGAAAATGGCTTCAATCTGGATGCTTGGCAGCGATCTGATTGCCTGCTGTCAAGACCAAGTCTGCTGTTTAATCCACTGTAACAGCGGACGCAATGCAACACTTTCAGCACTTGATACATGCACAACAGTCACTTGGCCAGGGTACAGAGCGTGCAGGCTGTCTATGTCCAGCAGATGATCCAGCAAGCCTGATCTCAGCTTGGTCTTGTCAGGTGACTGCCTTTGCAACACCAGGCACACTGCCTTATCCTGCAGCAGGAAGAACAATCCTCACATGTGTCAAAATTGCTGCAGCAAAGCTGCGGACTGCCTTGAGTAAAGCAGTGCAGCACTTCTCTGCTGATGAATGCTGCATAGCCTCGCTGCACTGGATTTGATTTTGTTGGGCAGTAGCTTGCAGCTAGACCATACATGCTGCCACAATACACCTGAATCCTGATCGTCAGTTCATGAGCTGATGCACATCTGCAACATGAGGGTGCAACATGCAAGCCGCCAGGATGGAAATACCTGCATGTTTGGCTGCTGCAATGTGTTGTGCAGCTCAATTATGGCTTCAGCCAGCATTTCAATTCTGGTGATGTCCATCACATAGACAAGAGCATGTGCGCTGTCATAGTATTGCGGCCAGACTGGAAGCATGCAACCCCCAACTTCCCTGTCAGACAGGTACAATGTCAATCACTAGCTTATAGGCAAGCTGCTGTCACCAAATTGGGGGTACCTGAGCTAGGATGCTGTGGGGTCAAGCATGACAAACTCTGGACACAGAAAGTTTAGACTTTGCTCACCGTGCTTTCACTGCATGACTCTGATATCTGCCAGTGACTTTGATATTGTAGAGCTCAATACCCACTGTTGGCTGAATATGAGATAATGGCTTCTCAGCTTTGTTGGCAAGATCTGCGTGGCATGAGGGACTCAGCTGCAGGTCACCTGGCTCAGCTGAGGGTTGCAACTTTGCTGGCTTACTGCAGAGCTGGCGCATCAACAAGGACTTCCCTGCACCCTGCAGTATGAACAGCATCGATGAGTGTTGAGTATCACCCTTGCAAGCAGGCGCTACTGTCGACTGACTGATCACCTGCAGCCCTAACACCAACAGCTCCTGGTTTCTTGGCTGAAGGGGACGGTGCTTGTTTGCGTGAGCATGGCCGCAACTACAACATCCCAAGCAGGAGGACATGCGCCTGACTGGCCCGCGCCTACGTCATCAGCTGCCGCTGAAAACTTGCGGCAGTCTGCACAGGCTAGCTCCCTGCCTTTCCCGCGTTGACCAGATTTCCGCTCGATAGGTTTGACTTTCAGACTTTGCACCAGGTCACTGCACTAAACTCACCCGTCCAATTGTCAGTTTCCAACAGTTGTCGTCTGAGTCGGTCAGAGGAAAAGAAGTTAACTCTTGCTTGGCGCTTCGACGGTTAACTTTGTGTCCTGCAGCAAATTTGTTGCTGCCTCTCTGAACAGATGCCAACAGGCGCTGCTTCTAGAGCGTTTGTAGCGCTGCGTTGAGCATCTTCGAAGTGCTGACAGTGTTGAGCTTGTGCGGGTATGCCACCTGGTGTTGCTGTCAAAGACAGGCGGCCCTGACTCGTGGGAATTAGTTGTGCGTGCTACACTCAGGACTTCAAGCTTGTTGTTGCTTCTGCAGAGGGACTGTGCACCATGGACGAAGCGGCTGACAGCACTGGTGTTCCATATGGTGCAGCAGATCAGCAAGGACCTGTTCTGCAGCAGCAGCCACCAGATACAGTCAGTAATGCGCAAGCAGCTGGGGACAGGTTGACGCCTGAAGGAGCTGCAGCTCCAAGCACAAGCAACAGGTACTTCAGCCTTTTGCTCCAGCTTTGTTTCAGCTTGAACACACCTCTACCTACGCGCAGCTGCCAGAAAATATGCCTTGTGTCGTGCTGTACGCTATAATCATGTCCCACCCTGCTAGCCGAGCATCTGGTCACCCTTTCAAGGAAAGTTCTGGAAACTCTCACACCCACAAGCACCTCACTGGCATTCTCCATGAGTGCAGGCCGCCCCCAGTGCCACGATTGAAGAACTCAGGCACTCAGTCCCAGCTCAGGGTCACAGAGTTTGATGAAGATGTGTCAAATTGGGGTCGGCAAGCCATGGAGGATCAGGTCTGTCACTTGAGCCTAATTGCATCAATGCAACACCTGCAACAATGAAAACCTCATCCAATTGGCCAATCATGCAATATCATGTTGCACCCTGGCCAGTCCAAGTGAACTTGTAACACATTGGGGACTGCATAATTTATCGAAAGTCTTGCAAACAGGCTGTATGCACCAACTTGACTGCAACCTCTTGAGGCCCCAAATTGGGAGAATGTGAATACTGTGCTATTTGACTTTCTGCAAGCAGCCTAGCTGCATGTGTGGAGAACATCAAGGTCCTTATTATCTCAGCAACGGCCACCACAGTCAGGCTCATGGCCTGATTGACTGCATGCATTCAAGGCGTATGCTGAAGCAATGAGCAGTCTCTCAGTTTGTCCTCTTCAGGACTATGAGGACGATGAGATGTCCCACGCCAGCCTGAGCAGCGGGCTGAGCCCCAGGGAGTCTAGGCCCCGCACCAAGCCTTGGGACCTACAAGATGGCTACAAGGTAGTCTGTGCCAAGTTGCTTGCTTTTTTGGGGCACGTTCAAGACATGCATGATATGCAGGCAAATCTGACCATGCCTCTTTCATCATGATCTCAAAAATTGTCAAGCATGTCACAAGATTTGTCGGAATGAAAGTTCCTGCGGCAGTATCGCCATGTGGAGCAAATCCTGGATCAACAGGGCGACAGCTTCTTCAAGCATATGCCAGCATGGAATGTTGCATGCTGCTGTGACCGGGCTCACGTTGCCTGTTGGCTACTCCTCAACTCGTCCAAAGCAACACCTATATTGGCCCTAAGCAAACAGTCACAGACAGGTGCACTAAGCAGATTGGCAGTCAGCATAATGCTTACAAGCGCAATGACCAAGCTGCTTGTGGACGCAGACACTTCCATTACAGTGCTTGACAGCTTAGATTTTTCTGGTCTGTTTGGTCGTGCCCAACATGCACTGCATTGTGTACATACATGAATGCCTTGCACCGTCGCCACACACATGCAGCACTCAAGCCCTGCTACTTGCAGAATCTGTCATAACATTTGCGCTGTACAGCAGGGCTCAAGCCATGCAAAAAGAGGACAAGTCCCCAGCTAACATTGGCATGGCGGAAGACCTGCCAATGCGCTTGGCAGCAGAGCAGCTGCAGGCCCTTGTCGGCATTACAATCGTGCCTTAGGGTACCAAACATTCACTACTTACTGTCTGCAGAGTCTGGCATATCACTCAGCCCTGTACAGCCGGGCTGAAGCCATGCGCAAAAACGGCGAGTCCTCAGTCAACATGGGCATGGCAGATGAGTTGCCAATGCGCTTGGCAGCAGAACAGCTGCATGCCCTTGCTGTTACATTGTTCACTGGGGCACGTACTGCTTGCAGAGTCTGGCATACCACTCAGCGTTGTACAGTCGGGCCCAAGCCATGCGAAAAAACGGCGAGTCCCCAGCTAACATGGGCATGGCAGATGATTTGCCAATGCGCTTGGCAGCAGAACAGCTGCATGCTCTTGCTGGCATGTCCCAGAAGGTGCAGGAGGCCTTAGTGCACAGCCAGAAGGCTTTTGAGCACCAGCATCTGCTGGCAGGAAAGGCCCTCTTGAGAAAGGTGGTCAAGGGCTGGCTGGGAGTCAAGTAAGTGCTTTTGCATGATGCTCTCGAAGGGCTGTCAAGCCTGTGTGCGCGTCACTTGAATTGCTGACTTGTTCTCTGTCTGGTTGTCTGACAGCATGCCTTCCTGGCTGACCCAGTATAGGTAGTGCTGCAGAAATGCAGTGAGCTGAGGGAAGAGTGTATCAATTCAGTGACCAGTGTGCACAGAGGCAACAACAAAGTAGCAGAGCTACAGCGAATGCATTGTGCATTGTCACTAGTGTCACTAGCCACAGCTTGCAGTATACATATGCGCTCTGACAAGGCCAGAATTTGCAAAAGTTACAATCAGCAGAAGCTTTGCTGCGCTCTCAGTCCAGAGCCAGTTAGGTGCAAAGGGCATATGTCATATATGATTGCAGCTAGATTGCAGCCAGAAGCGAAGATATAGGTGCATGCAGAAGATCGTAGCAATTGTGCATGAAGGTGGAGTGCAGCCAAAACAAGACAGTACGTGCTACTCACCATGTGAGCAAGTACTTTGCAATGCAGCTTAGCGCATTGCAAACCAGTTCTGGTGTTCCTGGCAGTGATCAATGAAGCAGCTGCATTAAGTGCTCAGATTCATCATATCCTTGGGCAGCAGAGGTAGATTGCAAGCCTGGCTTATACGTGAATAAGGATCCGGATATTCACGACATTGCGAGTGTCCTCGAGGGTGCCTTGCAAGCCAAGACTTTGACTTGCAAGGTGCGACTTAACATTTCGATGCAATCAGACTTGTCTGCAAATGCACAGTAGGCTACACAGTGTAGTCTTGTGGTTTCGTAGAGACAGCTGCCTGTTGCTGTTGACAGCTGTTGCTACTAAACCTAAGTATACCCAATATATAGCCTACTGCAATGTTGATGGCAAGTCTTGTTGCGCCAAGACTTGTACCCTTTGAGGGGACTCCTCAGTTCAAGAAGACCTGAGTCTGACCATTTTATATCGACCAGGGCCACAACCTACCTCTGTTGTCCTGCTTTGTGTGTCTGGTGCGCAACTTTGTTGCCGTGGCTCTCTAATCTTGCTTAAGCAAAACACTGAAGGCAACCACGACGCCTTAGCACTCTGTTGCTGCTTAAGCAAAACTTTGAAGACATCTGCAAAGCCTCAGCACTCTCATGTTGCTTGAGCAACATTCCAGAGGATGTCTTTCACCCTCAGCTTCCCAAGTGATCTTGGTTGAGCAAAGCTCTGAAGGCTTCTTTGGTGTTGCAGGCAGCGTCACTTCAACAAGCGCAGGGTGTTGGAGCGTGCTATACAGCGCATGCGCCGCAGTGAGCTGTCGCGCTGCTTCTACCTGTGGAAGGACCGCTTTGGTGAAGTTGATGACTACGCCAGGAAGCGGCGCAAGGTACTGATTTTCTGCTCAAGTTTTTTCGCATTTGCTGTGTTTGTGAGGCCCTTTGGCCATGGGGTGTTCATGTTTGCGGACTCATCCACAGCTTGTTCAGAATTAGCTCATGCTCATTGCTTGCGGTTGGAAAGGCACAGGGCACTGAACATGACTCATTGTGTGCATCAGGTCTGTCGTGGCAGACCTGTGCTCACAATCATCCTTGCTACTGAGCAGGTGACCTTGCAATGTGAGAGTGCTGCGAGATGGTCCGAAAACAAATTGTATCAGCTACTTAACCCCGGCATGGCAACATCTTGTGCTGCAAGATGCAGTTGCCGTCTTGATGTCAATGGCATGCAAGCAAGCTGCTGCTGCTGAAGTAAAAGGTCCATATGTCCACCAAATCTTGCCCATGTAACTCACACACCTTACTTGCAGTTCAAGTGCCCAATGAGGTAGCTCAACAATGTGTTCTGTGCCAGCCTTGTAGTGCCAAAAGAGTTCAGAAACTGTGCCGCAAGTCTCATCAGCTTTCATTGTGACAATTGTAAGCAAGCTGCTAATGCAGTGTGAAGTGCTGATCCGGCAAGGCTTGGTCAGGCGTGTCTTTGCTGAGTGGCAGCGCCTATGCCAAGAGAGAGACTGGAAGACACAGCTGGCCACAAGGGACAATGAGATCAAGCGCATGGACAGAGAGGTTTGTTTGAGAGCTACCATCAGCATGCCATGAACAGCCCAATGCTCAGTGCTCACATCACGCGTGCTCATGAAGCTGTCTTAGACATGCAGACTGTGTGTTAGCAATTGTGCACGTTTGCTGTCAATGATGATGCTGCTTCATGCGTCAAATTGCAGACAACCTCCTGTCATTGTGCTTTGCTTTGTTCAAGACATTGATGTAACTTCAACGATGCTGCATGAAAGCCTCTTTGACTGCCATCCTTTCTGCTTCCAGCTCAGGCTCAAGGCTCAGATGCACTCACCGCATGTGTTTGTAAAAAATTACCAACGCTTTCCTTCCTATTGCAGTATCGCAAGCTGGAGTCACGACCCATCTTTGTCATGGCAAAGAAGAGGCTGAGGCGGGTGTTTGACGAGTGGCAGGCAGCAGCACAAGACAAGCAGGCTGCCCGCCATTGGGATACTGCGCTCATAAGACATGCTCACCACAAGATCCTGAAAAAGGCTTGGCTGAGCTGGTAAGCAGCCATGACCTGCGTTGCACTTGTGACAGCTGTCAAGAGTATATGCAGCATGCATACTAGGCGTCGGAAACAAGTCTGGTCTGTCGAGGCTGACTTGCTCATGGTGTTGCTGGTGTCACATTTTTGCTCAGCAGCAAGGGTCATATAACAGAGGCAGCAGACAATCAAACAGGCAGACAGACAGATGGATGTGGTCGTGTCAAAAATCAGAAGATGGTCTCATGGGCTCTGTATCAGCTCATGTTTTCAGGCTGGACTCAGCTGGCGAGCAGCCTCTGCAGAGCAGCATAAGCAGCAGAGCTCAGCCTTGCATCTGTAGAGAGTCTTGACGAGCACATGAGCTTGTTTTAGGGCCATCCAGCTGTTTGCCTGCACCTTCAACTCTGGACTTGCCAAAAAGCCGTTTCAGGCACGTTTGCCAAACAAATGCAACAGCTGTACGAAGTCTCTTGTGCTTTTGCCCTGCCTTTGCCACTCTCAGCAGAAGCATTTCATCATGCCAATTGCCAGTGCTGAGTTATCAAATGCCCTGCAGGCATCGAGGATCAAAAGAGCAGCACCAGCAGAATGCTTTCTTCAAGAGGACCACACAGCGGTTGGCCAAACTGAAGCTGCACCGCATCTTCCTGCAGTGGGCAGATCTAGTGGGCAATAGGGCACGGAAGCAAGTCAATGCTCAGCATGTTCAGCAGCATTACTGCCGCCATCAGCAGGTACAGTGATGCTGTAATGTACAGTGATTTCTCCTTGTGACAACTGCTGTGGTTCCCATTAAAAATTGTCCTTACACTGAGTTGTCCTTACTGAGAGGTGCCATTGCAGTCAGAATACAGTGATTGTTTCACAGCGGCACTGTCCTTACACCGAAACTGTCTCTACATCAAGTGTCCTTACAAAGAAAACTTACTGCACTGTTTTGCATTGGACAGCCTATGCAGACAGTGCCCAGCTTTATGAGTTTGTATTTGCCTACAATGATAGCTCTGCAAGTCTCATGCAAAGCTCAAATGCAAACAAAGGTGATACACAGCGTCACAGAGGTTGTATGCTGAGAGTGCTCGCATCCGACGCATTACTGCAATGCACTGTATGCGCGTTGTTGATCAGTGTACTGTGATGCACACTGACATGCAGCCAGTACAGTGTCATAGCATATGCAGCATGATTCACAGCTACATTGTACTGTGTGATGCAGGCAAAAGCATGGATTCGGTGGAAGCAGTACCACATCAGAGCACATAGGCGGAAAAAGGCAGAGCAGAAAGGGCAGAATGCACTGTTGAGAATGGTGTTTCCTGCCTGGCGTCGCTGGGCTGGCAAGCTGCATCCTGTCAAGGCCCTTGCAAAGCGTTTGGCTGCTCAGCAGCAGCACAGGTGGGTGATGGCTTGTACTGAGAACTGCTGCACATTGCTGACCTTCCTGCTTCAATTGAGAGTGCATAGGCACCTGTGGCTGCAGCACATGTTATGCTTTGCCCTGCAAAGTGTGAGAAGGCTGGAAACCGCCTGCTTTTGCTAAGTGCCCGAATGCTGCACGTCACAGATGGCTGGTGAGCAACTCCAAAGCTTGGCGGCAGGCAGCTGACAAGCTGTCCCAGCAAGCCTTAGCTATGAGTAGATAGCGACTCATTACAGCTGCTTAAGCACTCAGCTGCTCAGTCACAAGTCCTTATGCTAACTGCCCAGATGCTGCACATCACAGGTTGCTAGGCAGTTGCTTCAGAGGGTGGCGGCAGGCAGCAGACAAGCTGTGTCAACAGACTTTGGCTAACGGCTACGAAGAGGTCTCTTCGCAAGTGGCTGCTATGAAGGCTGAGAATGACCGGCTGAGGAGGGACAATGAGCGCTTTGTGCGATTGATTGACAGCGGGGAGTGGGGCAGAGGCCGCGTGGCTGAGCTCACACGCGCTGGTAAGCTGGCATGTTACAGAAATCATGTTGAATAAGGCTGAGAGATCATGCTCAGGGTGGCAGTATACAGGCCATGTCCTGTTGTCAAACTTGTACACAGTCATATGAGGGTATAGCACAGTACACAGTCCTTTCATGCACAAGTGCCACAAGCAGGTCCCTGCCATTTCATATGGACATACTCTCAGCAGGACACCAAATCTGGCCAATGTGTGCGGCAGGTCATGCCTGCATGTACACTCATCTTCTACGAAACCCATCACCATTGCCACAGACAGGTATTGTTACAGCATGGCAGGCTCTATACAGCAGTTATGTAAATGAAAGGCCTGATGTTACCTGTAGCTGAGACAGGCTAAGAGACAGCAGAGTTGCCAGCAGGCGCTGAGACTGTCTGGCTAAGCTTACATGAGCGGAGTGATCACAGCAGCAGCATGCAGCAGTTATGTTGTGCCTGATATTTGACGGCTCTCAGTGCATGATTGCAGGGGAGGTGATGCAAGGTGAAAGGGACGCACTGCTCAAGCTGATCCAGAGCCTGCGACATGAGTACGAAGCCGTCCAAGCTGCCAAGCTGGGGCAGGAATCTGAGCTTCAGGGCCTCAAGGTACAGCCCTGCCCTTCAAAGCTCTGTACATGTAGCACAACGGCATGAATTTCAGCTGTTGATGACTAGAGCCATAGGTAACAGACCTTTATGAAGAAAATGTCCTGTGCATGCTATCATGAAGCGTCATGCACTCCAAATGGAATGCAGCAAGACTCCCGTTTGTCAACAAGGAAACAGCGTCAGCGCACAGAGGAAAAGTACCTAGTTGACAATTGATGGCAATCTTCGCAGGAGAAGATGGTTCTAGGGGGTGCAGCACGCAACCGCATGCTCATCAAGGGAGGTAGCTCCTTCAATGCCCTAGTCAGAGCCCTCAAGCAGGACGTCGTCACTGGGGCTGCACCCACTACCACTGCAAATGAGAAGCTCATGTATGAAGTTGACAAGGTGAGCCCTGCATGCATCACACGCAGTCAGCTGTTTTGGCTGGCTGTCATCAACATGGCTTTGAGAATGTTTCCATCATGTAATAGCACTTGTCAGTGCTTTAGAGACACCTGGCAATCATTGTCACCATTTGTGCTGCAATGACAGCAGCAAAAGCAGCACCAGCAGCAATTGCAGAAGGAGGGGCAGGTCAGCCAACCTGCAATTCTTGCAAACCTTCTCTCGCGATAACATTGACTGTGCAACAACATCACGGCATGATCATGTCTTGCACACACCGGCCAGGGTTTGGCGCAATAGACCACAACGTTTTACTCTGCTGATGTCAAGGCAAACATAGGCCCATTTTACCGAGCTCAATATGTTCTGCATGCGTAAGTCAAGCAGACGGATGAGCACCTCTGTCATGATTTCTTACCCTGATGTTTCAGGCCTGTTGCAAGAAAGTCAGCCTGTCGTAAGCCGCATGCTCTGAACGCAGTTTTCCATGAACCATGTGCAAATGTTTCCAGATGGGGCGCTGAATGTGCAAGCAGCTGCTAGCAGAGACACCTCGCCTGCCTATGTGCGGCCTTGTTGCCTGACAGCGTGCCTCTTATGTGCTGCATGAACACAATTGCTGAGCATGGGGCTTGCGGTGCAGTTGTCAATGGATCATGTGCAAGTGTTCCCAGATGGAGAGCTGAATGTCCAAGCAGCTGCCAGCAGAGACACCTCGCCTGCCTTTGTGCGGCCTGTTGCCAAGAGTCAACAGCACAGATCCCCTCAGATGCAGAGAGCGTCGCCACAGCAAAGCCCTTCAAGGTGAGACCAACCGTTCCCCTGCACCCCTTCCTGCATTCCAGGATCACTCTACTGGGGAAAAGTACAGGGGCAGTGGTCAATGACTGCTGCTGGGGCTACTGCAATGATGCCAAAAGATGCCTGCAGCTTGAAGTTCACTATGAAGGTTCCCAGCATCCTGATGTGCTGCCTCCAATGCTGAAGGCAAGTGTTTGCAGTGTTCCTAGCATTGATTTGCAAACCCTGAGGAGGAGCCAAAGCCAATGCAGAACTGCATGAATGCAAGTTATCTGCCTGTTGTGCCTAAGTGTGACCCTTTTGCAAATTTGGGATGCCGTGATGCATGCAGACCAAGTCTGTAAACTTTGCCAGATTGCCTGCTGTGACGCAAGCTCTCTAAAGCTGTGAGCTTTGCCACACATTGTGTGCTTTGTTGTCTGCAGCGCACAAGGCTCGGCACTGCAAGGCAGCTCATGGTAGGTGGCTGCAACCATGCAACATGTGTGATCTTTTCCCAACGTGTGTGCTCATCTGCCTGCAGTGCACAGGACGCCTTGAGGCTCAGCACTGCAAGGCAGCTCATGATAGGAGGCCGCAGCCATGCAGTAGGCCGCACCAGCCGCCCGTCATCAGCCCTTTCTAGACAACAAGATGCAGCCAACCGCACTAGCCTGCCTTCACCAGCCCTTCCTCGACAACCACAAGATGCAGCCAATGCAGCAGTTCAGCAGTCACCCACAGCAAGGCCAGCGTCTGGATCGTCTACCCCAGTCAAGTCAGGGTCAGTCACTCCTCATAGGGGTGGTGGCGTGGTGAGGAAGGGTAATGGCAGCAGTGCTCAGGCAGTGGTGGATGCTTTGGGCAGGTTGTCTCCCCAGGAGGTGGACAGATTGCAGCGCGTGTTGCAGCAAGGCAGCACGCCACAATGAACATCTTTTTGTCTAGTGATTGCTATGTCCCCTCATGTGCCCTCTATGTGCTGATACCAACAACGTCTATGCACAGCATCTCACACGCAAATCAGCGGCATTGTGACCAGACTGTGACACACGATTGCTGGCGCCTCCTGGTCATGCATTTGTGGGGCCCAAAGCGCCATTGCAGCTATGCAAACTCCCAAGTGTATCACCTGGGCTTGTGTAACACTCATCAGGCTTGTGGTGATCTGGAGTACTCCTGATTCGTCAATGTACAGACAATGCATGCCTTAGATTTGAGTTTTTGAATAGCGAGTGCAGCTGATGACATCTCAGTGGTGTCATGCCTACAGCGGCGCAATCCAGGTCAGCAAAACTTGTAGCAGCAAGAGATGTCCAATCAATCAATCAATTTACTTCACTGTCTTTGGGATCTGGCAGGGGGGGCAACAGACAATGTCAACAATGAATCAATACAAAACAGACAACTAAACTAAAACGGATGCGCTCAATTGTCTTGGCATTCGTCAACAAAGCACCTAGATAGCTAGGGAAACCCACCAAGCTTTGCATATGGCATAGGCACAACCTGCATGGGAATAAGTTTGTCTGAGTGTCCACTGGATATACCTGTTCTTGCCTCTGCCCACAGCTGCTTCTGTTCTACGTATGTGAAACGGTTGGTCCTGCAAGGTTCTGAGCACTTGTTCACTTAGACATTTCAAATGAAGTTCATGAAGTGCAGCGTGCTGTTTTGGTGTGAGTGCAATGCAGCATTTGAGACCCCACACCCTGGTTCACGTCTTGTGTTGCATTGCTTGTAATGTGTGTGTATCTGCTGCTGTGCCACAACTCAGACGCCCTTTGCAGGCTGTTCAACAGGGCTGCTCTGCTGGTGGTTATTGCTGTCTTGCTGCGCAATCTGCACAGAGTTTTCCCAAGATGCAACATAGCACGTTGTGTGCATGGCTCAGAGGTATACATAGTAACCCAAAATATTGGCAGGTGTCTAGTTTCTGTGCACTGAAGTAGAGCAACAGCTACCCCAAACACAGAACATGGCGCGCAAACGCAAGTGCAAACAGAATCATTGCCACAGCTGCCAGGCTCATGCAAAGTTCACTGGCGTCCTGTACCATATGCATGTACCTTAGCCTACAAGCTCACTCTCAACATCTGGCAGCCTGATGCAACGTGGAGCTTACAACTGTAGCTTACAAGCGGATCAAGTTGCAGAATATACAGCTAAAACAATCCGAAAACAGCTCCACATGCCATGCACTACTGAGCAGATATGAGATTCACGCACTGGCAGCTCCCAGATGCCTGTGGTTATGAAGCAAACAAGCTACTGACATCAGTTTTTAATCAAAAGCCCATTTCGACAGGCGTGTACATGTACTGACCAAAGCAGGTCGATTCAGCAAGCAATCAACACAGTACATGGCTTGCGACAGTAAAAGAACCTTGAATACTATACACAGATCCAACCGACGCGCGGCTGAATGCCTTTCTTGTAAACACATTGCACCCGTACAGCAGAAAAGCTCAACCCGACAGGTGCTCTTTGCTCTCAAGTATGACATCAAAACAACTCATCTTAGACTATTTGTTCAGTATTGGCAATACCTCACACAGCTCTTCAATCAGTCAGTGCAAGTCTTCACATCTGTAGCACAAAATAGTATAGTGCACCGCAGCACCCACCTTATAGTACATCAGCGCTCATGCAATTCTCACAGTACCTAAGTTCCCAGTCAACAAGACAAATTAGCTGCATGTGTTTAGGCTGAATTTTCTCACCCACCAAGTTCAAGGCTGCTCTGCCTTTTTTTCCATCGGCACCGGCAGGCTCTGCAAATTAATGTGCTGGCAGTCAAATGCTGCTTGAAACCCAACGCGCCTCTGCAGAAACGTCTGAAGCCTGGCACGCATGTACTGATGGCTGGCCATGTGTGCCATCATCAGCACCAGTAGCATCCCCCCTTCAATGATCATGGTTGGGGTATTGCACAACAGCTGGGCTGTGGTGGTCCAGGACATTGCTGTGGCTGTCACCAGCAGCGCTATGACGACAGCCCCAGCCAGAAACACTGCCAGAATGTGCCCTGCACACTGACCCACTCGATGACTGATGCGCCCAAAAAAGGACGGAATGTCAAAGTCAGGAGCAGCAATCTGCGGCAGTCTGAGGACGGCTGCCAGCTGCTGGTCGGTCTTGTCTAGCGCATCACAGTGCTGTAGAATGGCCGTGGTTTGGCGCCTCATGCAGTTCCTCAGGACGAAAGCATCAATGAAGCCTGCCTGCGGCAAACCTCTGTTGTCAACTTGTGATGCCTCAGCATGCTTCACTCAAAGACAAGCTTTGCAGGGGGACTGAGGTGTCTGACAAACGCTGACATGTAGCTTGGCAATGTCTTCAAGGCAGCAATATATGTAGTGCGCGGGCTGAAGCAAGCGAATTAGCACTGGATGAGCATTTTGTTGGTATACAATTGTGATTGTTGATGACGCATTTTTGCAGCGAGATGTCAGAGCCTGCAGTACTACATCAGCTCCCTCCTTCCCCCTTGCAAGAAGCCCTTTGCAGCAGCAACACTGCAATTACTGAGAACATGTTGCGACAGGAAGGTTGAACGCACCAAAACTGTTTTGCAGCTTCTTTGCAACTAGACACTCAGCAGCTTTGCAGTTGCTGCATCTGCTGCCACAGCAGCAGAAATGATCTTCAGCATGCTCCGAGTGCAGCAGCAGCATTTCACACATTGTGGGTTTAGGGGTCAAACTAAACCCTAAACCCTGAACCCTAAACCCTAAACCCAGCATGCAAAGTATCAGCTGAACGCTGTGATTCTTCATCATGCCAGCTCTCATACGTCAATCGCTGCAACACAGAAGGTCGCTTTTTGACCAGACTCACCAAATGGCAAATTGGGGCAATCCAATTGGTTTCAAAAGCATGACTTGCTACTGACCAGGCTGGTGCGAGCGCCAAAGATGAGCAACTACTTAGCATCGTCAAACAGCACTGGCTGTCGCAGCAATAGCGTGAAGCTGTGGGCAATGAACAATAAGACAGCAGAAGCTTGTCAGACCAATGTAGGTGCCAGTGATGGGCTCCCAATTCATGCCAGACATGAATGGCTGTTACAGTGTCTTCTGGGCTTGAGCAAACAGATCACTGCAATCTGACTGCAAAAGTACTTCTGAGTGAGGAGAAATCAATGTCAAGGACAATTGGATATAAAAACAAGTCTCTTGGGAATCCAATGCAGTGACTATATCCAGATGTGCAACAGCGTGAGGCCGTGAGCAGAAGCAATGAGGCGGCCGCAGCTTACCAAGCCCGTGTAAGTGCCAATGATGAGCCACCAATTGGCATTTCCATAGCCCATGATGGAACCGATGACCAACCAAATTGCCAGCAGAATAATGCTGAGGCAGATGCCACCAATGGAACCAATGAAATTTGCATACCGATCCACAATGACGTACAAGCCAAAGTGGCGCTTCCAGAAGCCGATGCTGGTTTGTTGCTTGGGGACGACTGGTTCAGTCAGTGTGGACTGCTCTGAATGTAGCTCCTGCAGTAGTGAATGTAGTAGCGGTGCATACAGCAATACTGCATATAGCAGCAGTGTGTGTAACACTACAGCAAACTCTCTTTGTAAGGACACTTGATGTAAGGACAATCTCGATGTAAGGACAACGCCATTGGTAACCAATCACTGCATTCTGAATGCACTGGTCCCCCTGAGTAAGGACGATTCGATGTAAGGACAAGTTTCTTGGTGACCAAAGCAGTCGTCACAAAAAGACTTTACTGTACTGTGTGCAGCAGTGATGCATGCATCACATTTTGCATAGAGCAGCAGTGCATACAGCAACACTGCATATAGCAGCAGTGCTGTAACAGTACTGTCTGTAGCAATGACGCATGCATCAAACTTTGCATGGAGCAGCAGTGCATACAGCGCCAGTGCACGTAGCAGGATTGCATATGGCAGCAGCATATTACAGACTGCGTGTAGCAGTCTGTAATAGCCATAATGTAGTATATGGGGCGCAAAGGTGTATCCAGAGTACCCTCCTAACCCCCGAGAAGCAACATGACATGTACTGGGGCGCACGCACTGGACTCCATGCCTTGGCAGAGGCGCCACCCTCCCCAAGAGCTTTGGCAGCAGCCCCACCAGCCTGCTCAGGGCCCTGAGTAGCAAGCTAAAAGTGCATTTCTGTGTGACTTTCACCATATGCAAGTTGTAGCAGCAAGATGTACCTGGCAGTCTTTGGTGGCTGCGACAAGACGCTCTTCCAGCTGTTGATCTAGGCCCGCCAGCAGTGCAGAGCAGCAATGCATGTATGAACGGTGGCGGCGCTTGGTGTTCTGCAGAAAGGTGGTCATCACCATCAGCTCCACAGCTGTGGCCGTGTTGGCGTCTAGCTGCCAGTTGTCACCAAAGCCCATGTGGCGACCCAAGGCAAGCCAAGCCACAATCCCAGCTGCATTGCCATGTTTCCGTTAGTCTATTTATCAGCTCCACATGTCAGTGACAGTCCATGCTAGCTGTCAGCGCTGTGGGCAATCAGCAGTTAGCAGTTATGCAGCTCAGATGCAACACATATAGCTTCAGCTACAGACCACACCAGACCTCATATTGTAACAATTTTTGGCATTTGCATAACCCTGGCGTCAGTGCTATGACGCAAACATTACCACATCAGGGGAACCTTTGAGTCAGATCCCAGCTGCATTGTGCACACCACTTCTCACTGATCAAGTGCTGATGGAAACACCTCTGAAATGGATCTAGTTGCGACCTTGTGCATTGTAAGAAGGATGCAGGGCAGACCTATTTGAGCTGTCAGCACGACTGGGAAATTTTTGTCAGGGCAGTTCTGCATTTGGCTCTTGATGAGAATGTGATTTGAGAATTTTGCAAATTGATGTTAAAGGGCAGTATGCACTCTGGATAGCTCAAGAACGTATATAAAGCATCATCAAACACCACTACGATTGTGCCTGGCTTGCACCTCCGCTGGCTGACTGACTTGCTGATTCACTCACCCACCCACTCACCCACCCAAGCACCCACTCACTCACCCATTCAAGCACAAAAGAGGACCAATTGGGTCCAACGTGTTCATACATGCGTGATACTGAGGTTTGAGGACCCAGCTAGCTGCACGCAGAGGCATCAAAAAGTCTCCAAACAGTTGGATTGTCTCCACGCAGAGAGTAGACTTGCCTGGCTGTGTGTGTAACATGTACAAAATCAAATGGCTCAGTAAATGGCTGAGATGTGTAGGCAGGCTCCATCAGCATGCATGCGGCAGCTGCAGCTGCACAATGTTGTTCTTAGTGTGTTACTTGCTAGATGGCAAATTGCATACTTTTCTGACTCTACTAAAGCAGCGAAATGCAGTACATATGGCTTTAGCAAAATGATATTGCCAAGTGACCAAGCTACTTGCAGAGCCTGTTATGCAACCAGCAATGCCTCCATGGCTTACCCCAGTAGATGGCTTGGATGAAAGGTGAGCCGGCAAGCTCGCTGGCAGCATCTGCCCACCTGTCATACCTGGAGGCACACACACCACATGGGCACCATTGGCATCAGACAGCTCAGACTGCATTGCTCAGGACGTTTGTGGTGAGACGGGCTGCCCCTGAGCATTGCAGGGCATTGATCAACAAGCATCATTCATTCATTCATTCATTCATTGTAAACGTGGGCTACGCAGGCTCAGCAGGCCCATCTAGGTACATACAGCAGCAATCAACTGTCTCCAACCAGTGCGATTATGTGCTAACCTGAACCATTTGTACTGGACACGGAGGGCGGAGAGGTCCTTGTACACAGTTGACTGCCAAGTATCTCTGGGTCTACAGGTCTGGGTAACGAGCATCGGCAAGGCCAGATTTCAATCACTCATACTCGTGAGTGGCATGCATGCGGAATGTGATGATGCTGGCAAATTCCAGTGGCTTACATTTAGGCGCAGCAGGTTACCAACAAACAACCATGATTGTGTTGTGTTGCATCAGCAAACTCAATGCCATGGCTGCTCCACACCTCTCGGCATCCAGTCATGTGCTTAACAGCTTTTATTTTTTTGTGAACGTGGGCTAGGCAGGCTCAGCAGGCCCATCTAGGTATATATGGGCCTGCTGAGCCTGCCTAGCCCAACTATACAAAAACAAAAACAAAAAAAACAAAATGACAAGCTGAACTGCAACGTGAGGATCATTGAAGG
The DNA here is from genome assembly GCA_002118135.1 of Trebouxia sp. TZW2008. Classification (NCBI taxonomy): domain Eukaryota; kingdom Viridiplantae; phylum Chlorophyta; class Trebouxiophyceae; order Trebouxiales; family Trebouxiaceae; genus Trebouxia; species Trebouxia sp. TZW2008. Next base: position 164,332 of record BDIU01000164.1, read on the forward strand.
TGTTTACCATGACTTCTGTGGCAGACTTCTGTAGCCAATCTTGGGGTGATCAGGATCTGGCTCCAGCCTGACCATGTGATGTATGGCTGGAAGAGCGCTGAAACCATTTTGTTCTTTGGCCAGGCGGCAAAGCAGGCGCAGCTGTCTTGTGCCGCTGGCCTGTAACTTGAAGCAGAGCGCATTTCAGAGGGTGACGAGGATAGAATTGGGCTTTTGATGAAAGGATGCTCAACGTAAGGACAAGCTTGCTGCAAGGAAAGTGCAGCTGAGCACGTACGCCTGTATTCTGACAAAAGAGCTACTTCTGAGCGGTGATGGTTTGATGCAAGGATAAATACACAATTGCTGTACCAAAACACTTTACAGTGATGACACTTTAGATGACACACAACCTAGCAACAAGCGCTCTATCTGTAGTTCAGCTAAAGCAAAGCCTGATGCGTTTGCTTCATAGGATGTCAAGTCAAAGCATGCACTCAAATACGTAACATGCAGACACCATCTGACTGAGGAATGGCGTCAAAGTCTCAAGCAGGATATGCATGGATTTACATTGGCAACAGGATTAGCAGACACAGACAGTCACGATGACGACATAGGCGGCAGCAGCACGGAACTGACCATAGTGCAAAACATGGATGTGATTCTGAGTGCAAGGGCACCTGTAGAAGGGCAATCTGTCTGGCAAGTTCTCTGTTATCCTGCTGCTGAGCAAACAAAAGGGTGATGTCCCACAGGTAGCACCCAATGGAACTCACATCCTGCAGCAACATAGCTAACATAGCAACATAGCACTAGAGAGGCTGCAGACCTGTGTGTCATATCTGACACATATGAGTCATTGTGTAGTCACAGGACTTATTTGCTTTGCAGCTGTTGCACTATGTGTGCAAGTCAAAATGAACTGCGCCCATTCAATCACAATACCATCTTGCTTGCTTTGTTCAGGAGGGCAGTGACATGTGATGCCTGTTAACATGAGTGTTCTTAGTAGATGCTGCTCCTGCATGTCCACATACTGCTCATACCTGCATTGATATCTGCCAAATTTCCTGTCCTGACACCCACGCTGCAGAAATGGCCCATCCCAGCACCAGGCATATGACAACAACGAATGTCACACTTGAACCGGCACACGTTGCCAGGGTGTTCAGGACCAGTGCAGATGCTTTGTCCCACTTCCTCTGCAGGCGTGAGCGGTTGCTGAACAGGGTTTTCTGCAAAGATCGACACAATGTCAGTGCTGCCTGCAGCAGTGCACATAATTGTTGTTCAAAAAAGGCAACTGGCTTTCAGAAATGATTTATTTGCTAGCCCATTGCAGAGCCCAAAATTTCTGAAGTCTATGTACAAGCAGCACTCGGACCTCTGCAGATGTTAATGTCTCATTGGATGGCGACGATGACGACATATGCCGGTGCGATAGGAGGCACAAACGCAGCTGGGAAGCTTGAAGAAATGGCGATCACAACGCAGCCCGCTCAAAGCTTATGGTGTCAGTGCAAGAAGTCTGACGTCGCGAAGGACACGACGGCAATCAGGTGCAAAGGATAGCGTGTGTGTGACGACATCAGCGTTTCAGCTGCGACTGCGGAGACGCATCAGACCCACAAGCCTTGAAAGCCTATGCCACAGTTGGATGCGACGATCACTGGAAATCTACAGCTGTGCGTGAAGAGAGGCGCCGTACGGGAAATGCTCGTACAACTCGATGGGCCTGCGTCGATCTGCTCTGCGACAAGAAGAGGAACTGATCGGTGTTTGGCAAGTCTCAAAGCATGTGTGCACAGGGCCGAGCCTCTGCTACTTGTGATACACTACCAAACAGTGAGCACTGACGCCACCAGCAAGACATGTCAACTGACTCATGTCAATGCTGCATAGTGCCAGCGCCTGCTGCATACTGTGAGGGGGTCCATTTTTGACGCTTGACCTTGCATCGCTGGTGATTATCTTGGGCAGACATCTTTTCTGCCCTGAATCTCACATGACCCTAATGAGTCATCGCCAGGGCGAAATGCAGTGCCCTGTTACAAATCGCCTTCACTGATTGCACTTGCTTCAGGACTGGCACAGCGGATCCGCCCTGCACATGCAGGAGATGACCTAAGAGCGTATTTTAGTCAATCATTGGTCATTGTGAATCATTCGAACCTCTACAGCTAGGTCAAAATTGAGGGCACAAAGTGCGTTGAACCAAATCTGACAGCCATCTGCATCTCATCAAAGTGCAACTCGCTTGCTTGTCACAACACAACTGTTGACCTGCGGTGATATTGCAAGTATGGCACCTCCTGCCTATGCCATCGACAACATGCAGGACGTTGGAGGACTGGGTTTTGGCCCAGATTCTGACAAGTTTGCCCTGACCACGGACACGGTCGATGCGCCGCTGTCTGTCGCCATCGAAAAGTCTGGCAAGCCAGTGAAATACTGGGAGTGAGCGCTATGCAGTTGCTGTGCTTGTAGCGGATTTGCTGCCCGTGGCATTTATGCTGATGTCGTTTTGACTCCGCTGATTGCACTGCTCCGACAGGTATCAAGTGCACGCTCTGTCTTCGTTGCTGGTCGGTAATGGACATGTCAGGCCCGGCGAGATGCGGCGTGCCATTGAGTTCTTGCCCACGACCGCGTTTTCCACCAAGACCTATTGTGAGTGCTAATCTGTATGCGTGCGTTCGCGCTGTGTGGTATCCAAACTCTGCATGAAGTATTTTGGCTGGTGCGTGCGATCAAAAGTATTCAGCTTGACACGCGCTTGCATCCATATTTCCCCCAGCGAAAAACTTGAACGTGCTGCAGCAGCAGCTGATCACTGGAGGTCGATGGAGTTTCTTACGGTGGCTGTTTTTTCTGCAGACGAGAAATGGGCCTCGGCCATTGCTACCACCATGATTGAGCGAAAGACGATTACGCAACCAGAGCTGGACGCCGAGCTTGGTCTCGAAACCGAGGAACCCCCTGTCAAGTGAGTCAACGCCTCATCTTTGACGAGCATGCAGCAAGACAATGCGCACTGGAACCGTGTTCGCGTTGTTGGGCGTTTTCAGGATGATGTTTGCAAACGTGACGTGCGCATCGCTTGGGCCTGAACGTGACAACATCGTGTCACATGCAGATACGGGCCAGGCAGCTATGTCAGAGTGAAGCCTGAGGATGCTGCAGTGCGCTACCGCAAGCCTCATCTGCGAGTTCCAGGTCAGCATTTTTTGCAGCGATTGCACTGTTGCTGCCTGCAACTTGCTGTGGACTGCATGGAGGCTGTGAACCCCTCAGCTTTTCAAAACTCACTTGCGCGTGAAGGGTGCGGCGTTATACGATATTGCTGAAAGCTAGCATGTATGCGCATACATGGATGGCTTCACAGTATGCTCCAGAACTGCTTTGTGCTGACTTGCAGGGTACTTGTATGGCGTTGTTGGCAGAATTGACACGGTAAGTTGCGACAAAGAGCTGCATGAGAGCTATGTTGTGTTTGCAAGTGCCTGTATTGGTATGCCTGCCATTGATGCTCAGGCTGCTGGCTGCATGTCATTGCTGCATTGTCTTGCTGTACAAGTATGCCTCCTTTGAGCAGCACGCCTTGCCATGATTTTGTACTTGTTACAGTGCACATCAACCGACTGGGTTTTTCCATGCAGCCCACCATTGGTTATGTGGAGGAGCCTGACATTGATGCCTTCCAGTGAGTAGTCACAACTTACTCGATGCTACAGCTGCTGCAACTTTGTCTGCGCGTTGGCTTGAAGAGTTTCTATACAGGGCTGTGTAGGCTGTCTCAAAACATGAAAGTCAGCAGTTCCGTTTGATGTTCGCCAAACGCTTGATGCACCCAGTCAAAAGTGAAACCAGCACATGCTCAAGACTTGTGTTGCCAGCTCACAGCAACATCTGCATGTGTCAGTACATCTTTGCTTGTCCACTGTATCAAACTCCTGGCATTAGCGCCGTCACTATCACTCTGGAAAGTGCGGACCGAGCATGCGTGCATAGGCATTTCTCTTTCTCATCACCAACATTTGGCATATAACTGACTGTGCATGTGTGTGTAGCTATGTGGAGGGTCCTCAACAGCCAGTGTACAGAGTGGTGTTCTATCAAAAAGACTTGTGGGAGGGTTACCATGGCACTGACTCTGACAACCTGGAGATTGAGGTAACATCTGACTAAAGCTTTGCCTCTGACCAAGTCTGACTGACTGAGACAACATGTGAATGGAGATCACATCTGAGTTTGGTTTTGACAGACTTGGACGCTCAAGTGTCTAGCTCTGCTTTAGAGATGAGAAAGTCTAGACACCAGGGTTGCATCTGACTGCATTGTGACCTTCTGACTTTGACTTTTAGATTCCTTTATGTTCTTACAATACTTGACGATTCATTGATGATCATTTGATGTTACTGATAAATGTGACAACTTGCTTGCATGCTGCCGCAGCTTTTGCAATGTACCTGACTGGATGTGACTGCATTGCAGATCTGGCAGTCCTGGCTCCTTGACTCATCAGAAGAAGAGTTCAAGAAGCAGCAGGCCAACCGCCTCAAGCCTCCTGAGGGTTTTCACCCTGACGGTCACAGCCACAGCCATGACCACGACCATGGACACTCTCACGAGGAGCGCGAGCAGGTGGAACTGAACGCTATCAAGGCTGAGGGGGACGATGCTGAAAAAGCTCGCCTCATCCAAGCACTCATCAAGGTTGGCCCTTAGCTGCTTCTCCTCAACAAACTACATTGACAGTATGAATGACGTGGTGTCAATCATGATTGTGGGCACCAAAATCTGCATTGGGAGCATGTGCAAGTGCAGTGGGTCTCAATAAGATTGATGGAAACGGTGCTGGGGAGACTGGCATCAATCAGCCCCTCATCAAGGTTTGCCCCTTTGCAGCAATCCTGACCAGTGAGAAGCTGAGTGGTACAGGCTGATAGGTGACCAGCATCCATGTAGGCAAGAGCTGCTGCATCCTTTTGTCTGACTTTCAACAGTTGAACATCAGGCGTCCATGTCGCGATGCTCAAGACAAGCCTGCCTGGCGAGATAGGACTTGTGCCACACATCCCTAGCAGTTTCTGCTGGAATATGTTACTGTTATTATTATTATGAGCACAATCGACATTGCATGCGGCTAGGCATGTACATCATGTGTTGTGGTTTTCAAGAGCTATAATTTCATTGCAGGAAGCCAAGCAGATTGTGACAGCAGCAGCCACAACTGCCCACATTGCAAGGCTGAAACCAAATGGCAGCAATGCTTCTGGTTGTACATAGTTGCAAGGTCAGCATGACCTCTTGCAAGCTTTGACCTGTTTCCTGGTGGTGCTTGGATGCAGACTTTGACAGCCAAGAAAGTGGTCACAGCAGCTGACATCACTGCCCAAGCGAAAGTCATATAGCATTTGGGGCCTGGGACCTCATTTCCATTGTACTGTGCCGCATCAATATGAACTGTGCTTGTTTGCAGATCCTGACAGCCAAAAAAGTGGTAACAGCAGCTGACATCACTGCTCACATTGAAGAGCTGGAGTCATATGGCAGTCGGGGCCTGGGGCCTCGGGTGATTGCTCGGGCCTGGACCGACCCGGAGTTCAAGAAGCGCCTGCTCAAGGATGGTGTTGAAGCTGTGAATGAGCTGGGTATTGAGGCTGGTGGTTGGCTGCCTTATGGTGGAGTCACTGGTATGCAGCTCACACTTGTGTCGGTACAGAAACAGGTTTTCATGAGATCATGTACTCAGCCAAAACCTTGCTGCACAAGCTGGCAACCATTACTTCAGCTTGAGAGCTGTTCCATGGCAGGCGTCAGCTGACCAGCATGGTGCGCAACTGACAGTAAGCTGTGGCGTGGAATTCCTGATTTAGTGATCATGTCATATGCTTGTTGTGTGTTGTTGCGCCATGTGGAGCCCGATAGCCAGCTGATCTGCACCTTTCAGGACATACCAAGCCTGAGTTGGCCAAAAGCCATGCCAACAGCTTCCCAACAAATCTGCATACATGGCGTTGAATGCTCATCAGGCAACAGCCCGAAGTTAACAGCACTGATCCAGTTTCTGGCAACATGTTGTCAGCAGAACCAGCATTCATACTGGTCACTCCAACTGTGGTCCTCACCACAGCTGCGCCTACAGCTGCTGTGGATGCATGCGGCAAACCACAGTATCTGGGTCTCAGAACTGCAGACACTGCCGCAGGCATGATGTACTCTTCTGTGGCATGCAGAGTCTCGTAACCAGCTGTCAAAGCTTTCTTCTGGTTCAGTTGTTGACTGGCAGCCTACATATGCTTCAGATTGATTGTTTGCTTGCGTGAAAAGGGTAATTACCCTTACCTGGCGGTTTGACATTTATCAATAATGTTGTTTTTCACACTGTAAGATATCGTGCAAACAGTATGCAGTTTGATGCGGCAGCAAGGCCTAGCTAGGGCGTCAGCCAAGATCACACTGACAGCAGATTGAGAAGTTACTGCTGTTGCTTGTAGAGGCCAATGCTCAGCTGTCAGGCATCATTTTGAAGGTTGTGGAGAACAAGCCTGGTGTGCACCACCTACTGGTGTGCACGCTGTGCTCCTGCTACCCCATCTCAGTCCTGGGCATGGCTCCTTCCTGGTACAGTGTTTCCTCTTTACAAGGACACTCGGTATAAGGACATTCTCGTTGTAGGGACAATGCATTTGGGAACCAATCACTGCATTTTGACTGTAGTGGTATTTCTGAGTAGGAACAATTCAATGTAAGGACAATTATCCTGGTAAGCAATGCAGTTGTTATAAAGAGAAATTACTGTAAATGCGCTCTCGTACGTCATGCCTTCTGTAATGCCTTGCAATTGATGCCTTCTGCGCTTATTCCTCGTGAGTGCCTTTGTCTTCTGCTATCAGCTTCTTGCTCTTCACTTGCGCTCTTAGTCAGCTGCTCTTGCTAATCCATGTCAGCCTTGCGCATGGCTCCTTCCCAGAGATTCCCTTTTGCCCCATGTTCTGCCTTCTGCTGACGCCTTTCAGTCGTTCTTCTTGTGCTAAGTGCATTCGCCTCCGGCTGTCAGCTGTTTGCTCTTTGTTGGTGCTGTTTTGCTCCGTTCTGCTGCTACCCCATCTCAATTCTGGACATGGTCCTTGCAGAAATTATTTTCCATGTCATGTCATGTCGTGCTTTTTTACAGTTGAGGTGTTTGTCTTGTCGTTTTTGCCATCAGCTTTTCATCTTGTGCTTTTTTGCCAAGGGACTCCTGCAACCCCATCTCAGGCTGGGGTGTGGCGCATTCCTGTTGACTCCTCTCCTACCCCCTTCACCACTCTCTCTCGCTCTTGCAAATTGGACTTCCTGACCCTGACAATTTTTGTCTTTCAACAAACGGCTTCTGCCTTGCTGTCAAGTGCCTTTCCCTGTCACTAAAGCTTGTCTGGTCATGGCCCACACCTGACATTGCCCTCAAAGCCTGTATGATTCATCCCTTTGCCTTATGCTGTTTTGCTGCTGCTGCTCTTTGTTGTCTTGTGATGAAGGCCGGGGCGATGTCCTTTTGCTTTTTTCTTCCTGCCGTGGTCTTTGTCAAAGTGATGGAGCCTGTTTTGCACCCTTTCTGCCAGTCTCCTGTGATGATGCCCATTCTAAATTCCTTGCATCCCTTCACATCTGTGTTTTCCGCCCTATCCTTCCTGCCCTGAAGCTCACTGAAGCTTAATTCAGCTGTGTCCTGTTTCAGTTCCGCTCCGCTCATTCAGATCATTTCACTTCATTTCAGTCCAGTTCATTTCAGCACAGCAATTTTGAGCATGTGACCCCTGTTTGGCGACCTGCATGTATCCTGTCAGGGGGCCACAACTGCATCCTGCCTCGTCTCGTCTGTCCTGCAGTTCATTCTAGTCTAACCAATGTCCACTACAGCATAGTCCAGTGCAGTTCAACTGCACAGCATTCAGTCTAGTTCCGCTCAGTTCAGTGCAGATGAGACTGGTGCGGTGCGAGTGAGTTGTGTGCCGTCCATTGCACTTCATTTTGTTTCAATCAGCTCAGCCCAGTTGTAATGATCCTTTCGCAATTCGAACCAACGACCTGTTGATTCGCCGTCTGCCACGTTAACCCCTTGGCTAAAAGGCGGATTTCTGATGTGGATCCATGTAACCCAACCTTTACACCAATTCAGTGCAGTGCAAAGCAGTTCAGTTCAGATTAGCGCAAAGCAGTTCAGTTCAGTTCAGTTCAGTTCAGTTCAGTTCAGTTCAGTTCAGTTCAGTTCAGTTCAGTTCAGTTCAGTTCAGTTCAGTTCAGTTCTTTTCAGTACCGGTACAGCCTGATTGTCTTCATTTCTGTTGATTGATTGCAGAACATCTCCCATCCAGATATCTTAGCAACATCACTTGACCCCACCTGCAAATCTGCCTCTGCACTTCCATGTGGTCGCTGCCCTGCAGTGTAGCCTGAGTTGCTGCTTCGCTTCAGCAAGGGACGCATATTTGCCTACTTATGGTTTAGGGCAAATACACCCTAAACCCTATAAACCCTAAACCCATACAGCGTATATATTTGCTGATAGTCTGCATGAACTGCACGCTATGCACGGCGCAGGTACAAAGCGCGCAGCTATCGCGCTCGCAGTGTGCGTGACCCTCGGGCTGTACTGAAGGAATTTGGACTGGAGCTGCCTGCTGACACCATCATCCAGGTCTTGGACTCCAACGCTGACACCAGGTGAGACCTTGCACACTTTCTCCCATTCCTTTTTGTGTTTCATCTTGTTCAAATCTGTTTTTCATATTTAATCAAGCTTTGAACAGCTTTGTGCGTTTTGACATTTCTCTAGCAAATGCAAAGCATAAATCAGCCTAGTTCAACACAAATATGATCTACAGATTCATAACCACTGCTGTAAGACCTGAGGGGAACGAAGGCTGGACAGAGAGAGCCAAGTGCAGGTACTGAACACCAGGACAACATCTCATCATATGAAAGAATTCACACTGAGTCTGTGCCAGAACATTAATATGTATATGCAAAAGGACAGCGTGTTGACACTGCTATTTGTTCACCAACTTTCCTTTGCAGGGTCTTGACCACTCCGCTGAGGCCTGAGGGCATAGAGGGCTGGACAGAGGGGCAATTGCAGGACTTAGTCACCCGGGACATTAGTCACTTTTGCCATGTTGGCAGTTGCAGATGACACATGCAATAGTCAATGTTAGGGTTGTGTGCAGGTTCCTGAGCATTCCCTTGAGGCCTGAGGGACAGAGGGCTGGACAGAGGGGCAATTGCAGGGCTTAGTTACCCGGGATATCATCTTGCCATGCTGGCAGTTGCACATGACACATGCAAAAGTCAATGTTAGGGTTTGTGTACAGGTTCTTGAGCATTCCCATGAGGCCTGAGGGGACAGAGGGCTGGACCGAGGGGCAGTTGCAGGCCTTAGTCACCCGGGACAGCATTGTCGGGGTGGGGTTGCCCAAAACCCCTGCCCAGCTCAAGAAGGATGGGGGGGTGTTCTACCCCAAAAGTGAGGGGTACAAGGGCCGCTTCATCTACCAGTGATTCAGGTACATCTGCCTAAGAGTACAGGCAAAATGACATGTCAACAGGTTTTGCAAAAGATGCGTCAAACTGCATGTCAGCTGAAATCAGCAGGGAGACCCTTCACCCCTAAAAATGCAATGTATACGGCTTCTTCATTGATTAGTGATCCAGCTGCAGCCTCCCTTTCAAGCTCAGGTGAGTGAAGCACCTGCCTGCTACAGCAGCATATCAGCTGCGGCTGCTTGCAAGCTCAGCAATCACCAAAACTGAGAAAGCAGTGAAGGCACATCATGATGGCAATGGCAATGGCAATGGCAATGGCAATGGCAATGGCAATGGCAATGGCAATGGCAATG
>BDIU01000165.1:0-75763 GCA_002118135.1 Trebouxia sp. TZW2008
TTTGACACACCTTCCGCTTCTTGTTGACGGCTGACATGAGGGTCTCCAATGCGTTCCGGGCTAATTTGTTGTCAGAGGGAGATGCCATCAGGTGGAGCGCCCAACAAGCTCAACCAGCTCCTGCAAATCCACCAAATGAAGACTCTATGATCATTTGTCAACAGGTTGGGAGCCTGCACAAACTCTAGCTCATGACCTGCACAATGCCAGAACATGCGTCAGCCAGAGCGTGTGAAAGCCCTCTGCATTGTGTACATAACAATGTTGTCCACAACGTGTTGATGCAGCAATTGCCAACAACAGCCATGATGCTAATCATGTGAGCGCCCTCATAGTCAAGCACACTGCAGCAGCAGCGTGACATGAGTATGCACATGTAATCTGCTCTCACGAAGTATGCTTATGTTCATTCTTTGCGAGAGAAGTGTACAGCTGCTCACACTGCCCACAACGCGAAGGGAAGGTCAAAGTAAACACCTTTGCCAAGGTCAATTTTGTCGCCTCCTTTGACTGGCTTTTGGTTGAAGTCCGAATTTGTGAGGTCCTTGAGGTACATCAGCGCTAGCTTGCAATGGCGACCTCAGGGAATTGGTCAACAATGTCAGGGATCACAGCTGCGAAGCTTGACAAATAAGCATAGAATGCAGTTGTCATGTATGACATACTACATCAGCCATAAAAGTATGCTTGCACAAGGCTGAGGTGACAATCAGGGGCATGTCAAGTTTGATTGGGGCACAACAGTACTTCTTACCACTGTGATCAGGCTCTGTGTGTGACACACCAATACAGTCCAAATTTCTAACCCGCTTTGTAAGCTCAAGCTTCAGTGTCTTCAAGTACAAGTCTCTGAACTTCTCATGGGAAGCATCCACAAGGCAGGTCCTGTCTCCAAAGGTGAGGAATGACCTTGGCCTTTCAAAACAGCTGAGGATCGCTTTGAAGGCTTGAAAACAGAGGTCTGAGGAGAATAGTGTGTCGTTCTGCAGGATGCAGCTGCATATGTTGGCTGCACCAATAGGGGTAGGTTGGAGGCTGGCGATCACTGGAGAGTGTATGCAAAAGCGGATGGGGAACATGCTGAGACTGCACAGAGTTCTGTACACCATCGCAAGATTGGCACAACATACTGAGCGTTGGTGTGAATGCGCGAAGCGGTGTGCTGGTGTCGAGATGAGTTGCCGGGACTGTTTGGTGTGTCAGAAGTGCAGCCCTGCCATGATGCACCATCATCATGCAAGTTGATTCGTATATCATACCTGGAAGTCACCGTTTCACGCATTTTCAAGTGATTTCATGTCCCGTTGCAAAGATCCTGATCTCTGTACGTTCTGCGTTGCATACAGACATGTGTCACACTGCGTGTAAAACAACGATGTCCTGAAATTTGTTGACTTTTTTGAGTGAAACACTGCAGCTCCCCCTTCAGCACGAAAGCACAGCGCTTGCTAAGGGGTTTCCCAGATACCATGTTACAAAATGTACAATTTGCTGGCGTTCACTGGGCCAACCACCTGAGAGAATAGGGCGTCTGTGGGCACGCCACGTGTTGTACCCACAGATACTCACAGATACTCACAGTCCCAACACTCCTGAAATCCGGAACTCTGAGTATTTCAGGATTCTGTTAAAGATTGCTGCATATCTGCATCTCTTGCTACACTTGTTTGTCAAGAACTGTAATTATATGGGACTCAGTTAGCCGTTGCAGGTCCGATGTCCCGTGAAACAGAAGCTGTACCAAGTCTGAATCTTGAAAACAACAGATAATCACGTGACTGCGTGCAGATAATCACGTGACTGCGTGCGGAGTGGGCTCACGTGGACTCTAAAAATAGCTGTAACGCTTCTGGCGCAGCTTCTGCAAAATCTACGTGCAGCCTCTGTAGCCACTGCATATAGCTGTCACCAGCTTTGCATGCAGAAGTTCAAAAATTTGAATTTGATCGGATTTCCTTAGAATTTGAGGTCAGTGTACAAGCAGTTGGGTAATAGCTGGACACATGACTACCTGTTTTCAAATAGTTCAAATCTAGCCTTTGAATTTAGGGTTTTAGTCATGCTCTCCCTGCTTTACCGTGCACCCTCCCTGTCATGACCATGACATAACCCTGCAAAAGGTTGGTAATAGCAAATGGTCAGTGGTCAGTGCAGCGAATATATATATGCAAGACACCTTGGCATCATCAACAACCTGAACTTTGCACATTATCAATCCTGACCTACAGCCACTATAACAGCATCGTGCAATTCTTGTACTATAACATTGTCCAATTGCTGTATTGGTGCAGCTAAGCACAGCTGTAAGTACTGTATGCTACGCTAATGTTGATCAGCATGAATCTATCATGTCCTCACTGAAGCTGTCACACAGCAATCACATGAGATGCCAGCATGAAGCAGCTTGCTCACATCCTCTCCAGTACAGTGGACTGGGTTGCACTTTGACTGTACAGCAATCAGAACTGCTGCAATGACGACTTTGATGCCTATAGTCCAAATAGTGGCTGTACGCCAGGACATGACTATTACTGCCTAACAGCTGAGTGCCGGCACAACAGCTTATCACTTGCTGCCTGATGGCAAAAGCTCCTGAACCTTGCTGTAGCCTTTCTGAGCAAGTCCAGACACAATTGCAACCGCCTTGCGTGTCTCCTCATCCTTCTTGAATGCCAGAAAGCCTCCTCCGCCATATGCAGCTAGGAGCAGAAATTGCGCTAAGAATAAAGGCAAGGGCCCTCGTCGCTTTCCCTTGTCCTTGCTGACCTGCAGGACCAGACATGCGCTGGATCAGTGGTTGGTCTCAATGCATACGTGTCTTAAAACAGATGTCTTGGATCAAGTGCAGCAACCGCAACAGCAACAGCAACATCAACATAACCTTCTGGTCCCGGTACAGTGCAGCATGCCTTGCCAGTGACAATGTACATCAAAGGATGCAGATCCAGGCATGGTGCATATCTAGCACAGACTGTGCCCTGAAGCACGCAACTGCTTAAGCTTGTTCATGGTGTTTGCCCAGTCAGCATCTTGCTGCACTGACTGGTCTGCTAAGCAGGACTGCTCGGGTCATTCTGAACCCTGTCACTATGCAGAGAGTGATGTGTCAAGAACAAAGTCATGCATAGCTCACCTCTTTAATAGGCTCGGGCTGAACAACAGCCTTAGCGTTTTTGTATTCTTCACTGAATGGCTTAGTAGTTGCCTTGGGTGTGTTGTTGGTTGCCTTGAAAGCTGCTTTGGTTGCTGACTCACTCACAGCCTTAGGTGCTTCGCTAGCTGCTTTTGAGGCTGACTCAGCTGCCTTAGAAGCCGCCTTAGGAGCTGCCTCCTCACTTACTTTTGGTGCTGGCTTAGGATCATCATAAGTGTTTCTAGGAGGAGGCACTGTAGCTGAAGGCCTGCCTTCCTCCGGCTGCAGAATTTTGCAAGGTCAGTGCACTTTCAACTGTGCAACAAATCCGCGACTGCATTTGAGCAACAGCACATGCATGCTAGCTGTGTGACACATCTTCTGCAGAAACAGCTTTCTTGTGCCATTCAGCATGCTTAGCTGATGTGGGGTGTATGCATGAGCATGAGGTCAGCAGGACTGTACAAAACATGTGAGGCAGATATGTCACAGAGACAAGCAGAGAACAGGCAACACAACGATGCGCAATGGGGCAAGGCAGCTATTGTAACCTACCTCTGAGAATTGCTTGGGAACTGCTGGTGTGGCATTCTTGGATGTCTCCAACAGGCCCTCAAAGTATTTGGAGATGTCCTCCTGCTCGAGCTTCAAGCCTTGTGGCTGTGATGGGGCAAGCGCTGATGGGAAGGGCGACTCACTGGAGCTGTTCATGACGGTGCTGGGGGTTTCTGGGGTGCTTGGGGTCGTGTCCTTGGGGACTGAGAGGGGCTCCGGCTTGTTTGAGAAGCTAAATGCTGAAGGCGTTTCCTTCGGGTCATATGCCACTCCCTTCAGCCCTGGTCCACCTTTTGATGACTGCAAAGGAGCACTTGATTTGCTGCTGTTTGTTTGACTCACTGAGTCATGCTTCTCCATTCATGCTAAGCTCATGTCACACTGTGATTGGCATTCTTGTAAAATTTGCTCTGTCAAGCCAGTTTGAAGTTACCATGTGAACGCAGAAGACATTTCCAAAAGCCTGTCACAAGCAACCGGAATTGTGAGCAAGTGCTGTGGATATGGCCTGCCTTGCAGATCAGTGACGCTGCTTTGCCTTCTGAAGCTTATAAGCTTGCATATCAAATGCTAGTGCCACTTGACTAATGAATGTATTATTAGCTTTTGTTCCTGTTTCTTGTGATTTTTATTATTTAGAGCTGCTTTACCTCTTTGCTTGTCCTTTTTTGCATTCTAATGACCATCAAATCTTCTTTGAAAAGGGCTTTATATTTACTAATCTTACTGAAGCTTTCATCTACCTGTGATGGATATGTGTCTTTGCATGCTCAAGCTTGTCAGATAATGCGGTATGCAGTGCTAATGCCAACTGTCAGGCTGTCCAACTACCTGTGATGAGTATGTGTCTGAAGCCCTTTCTCTAAAGGCTGACAAGGCACGCTCGGACTCCTCTTGTCGCCTTGCATTTGTGGCTTCAACTTCCCGATTGGCTGCTGCAATCTACATCAAAATGCACGAAGCACTTTCAGCTTCTGCTGCTGAAATTTTGCCTTGAAGACGTTTCACAAGCCAACAATGACACAATACAAATTGGTTGAAATTGGTGCGAGATGAAAAGTGTGTTCAGGCGCCATCTGGAAACCTAGATTTGAACTGATTGTTGAGGACCCAAGCACTTGACAAGATTGTGAAAATGTACCACATATACAGGGGGGTTCATCTGTGTCTTCAAATTAGACCACGTATCTACCTCTGGATCTTCGATTTCCCCTGATTTGATTGCATCACTCAGAGCTCCTTTTGAAAGAGCATTCTGCCTCCTGCAAAAAGCAGACTGCGTTCTTGGAACGCTACTCTGCAGCTTACTATGCTGCAATCAGATTGATGCTGCGTGCAAATGACTTCAGGAACATTCACGTACGCTTGTGCCAATAGCTCCTTCCGTTTCTGAGATTCTGCCAAGCGCTTGCTGTAAGCTGAGGTGTTATTATCATCAGCCCTCGCCGCTAGCTGTTGCACATCGGGCGTTGCAAAGCTGCAAGTGGTCCACAGCGTCAGCGATAGCAAGCAGGTCCCTGCTCTCTTGAGCGTTTCGTTGCCGTCCTGCACATGTCCGCACAGTACGACTTAGCACTGGTTGAACGCTTCGAGGGATCCGGCACAGAACACCAAGCTCTGGCACATCGTGATCTCGTGTCACAGAACGTGCTGGGAGCATGGAAACGCGTGTAAGCTCACCCGTTTCTCTGCTCGCACACGGACGCATCGCCTGGCTGGGGCAATCGCCGGTCTGCCTCCTCGGCGGAGGCGCAAGCAAGCGCCTCCACAGCTGACATGCGTGCTTTGCAGGGAGGTATGCATACTGATGTGCGTGAAATGCGATGCGCTACTGGCAGATGCTGCGGACGGATTGCATGCCACAAGCTGTGGTCACGGGAAGATAAAACGACAAAGCACAAGCAACGCGTCAGGCAAAGCATGCTGACTTCGTCAGGTTATGCGCGATCACCGCCTCGCCGCTTTCGTCATCCGAGTCAAACCCGCGTCACCATCTGCAGCAAGCAAAGTTTGCTCGATGCGTGCGTGACGGCACGCCGTGTGCACCCAGATCGCGCATCACCAGCCAAGCTTGACCGAGCAGCGTACAGCAGCGGCTGCCAGACCCTTGACACCTGAAAGCCTGACCAAATTGCAAACATCGGTGGCTGCCATAGTCTGTCCAAGCGTGGTTGCCCATCGTTGCCGCACAGACCCCTATGGACTTTTATAATGCGGACGAAACTCCTGATCAAGAATACGAGGACAAGTTTGCAGCCGTAAGCGAGGCGCACTTTCGTGCATTGCAATTTGCATTTGCACAGCACATCGTCATTTGTTGTTTTAGGGTTTCGAGCCCTTCCGAGAGAATCTGGTGTTCCTCATCGACGCTCAGCCTGCGATGTTCGAAGAAACCGAGTTAGCGGACGCAGCAGTACGTTGGACTGTTTGCGCAGCTGAACAGCAGCCTCGGACTGTCGCAACGTCTTTGTGTTTTGATTGCAGGAATTCAAGGGTGATAGCTGGTTTGACGCTGCCCTCAAAACCACCAGAGAAATCCTCAAAGCACGCATCATTTCCTCCGACAATGATCGATTAGCTGTGGTCTTCTATGGCACGGTACACCTGCCTGTGTATCACCTGATTTTTAGATCAATACCCAACAGATGTCTGATTCAGTCTGACTTTGCAGCGGGAGAGTCAGAACAACAATGCGTTTGACAGCATATATACATTTCAAGATCTGGATATGCCAGATGCACAGCGCATCAGAGGCTTGGAAAGCCTGTTAGGTACACACGAAACTCTGCATCAGTATCACCCTTTGCTCTGCGCTACGATTACTCTCTGCTCTGTACAAGTATCAATCCTGACTCTGTATTTTCCTGAGGCGTGTGTCTGCTCAATCAAGCGCTATCGATGTGCTTGGCATGCACCATTGATAACTGCTGACACGGTATGTCGTTGAATACGCAGGTGGCAAATTTGAGCAGCAGATTGGCAGCAAGGGTTCAGCAGACCCTGAGCAGCTGCATTATGCCTTGTGGACAGCCAGTCAGCTGCTATCAAGTGCCAGTAGCAAAGCCAGTAAACGCATTCTCATCTTTACTAGAGATGAGAGTCCAGCTGGACAGGCAGGCAATTTCAAGTGAGCTGCCATGCAACTTGCATTTTGCAATTTTCTGTGTGCACAGAAGACGTTCATTGCAAAGGTCCACACAGGAGTAGAATCATGCAAGAAAATTACCCTTTCACAGGTTTGTCTATTGCAGACTGCTTGTAGGTTGCGGGACTTTGCAGCTCATACACATTGTAAACAGTCATATAGCTGCTTTCTGACTTGACTGTAGCTTGCTAGATACCTCGGAGCAGCAAGCATCAACTAGAGGACTGCCATTGCCAGCTGCAAAACATGCAGCCTGGTGATAACCTGCAGAGCGCTGCACGCACTCCTAGCCCAGTCATAGTTGGATGCAAGGCATGATGCTAGTGGTGACAGCGATAGCTTTCAGTTTGACAGGGGGTGGAATCTGATGCAGTCTGAACCAATACACAATCGCACGCAAAGTATGATGCCAGCATTGATTTGCACAGCATCTCATGCAACTGTACCAAATCACATCTGCATGCAAGGCATGATGCTGACAATGACAGTGAAGGCTTGCAGATGTGCAGGGAGCAAATCTTGAGCCAAGTCTGGAGCTAAGCGAGACCAACATACAGATGGGCATGCTTCCTATGATCAGATCAACAGGGACCAGAGTGCCTCATGCAACTTCAACCAATTCACATCTGCATGTAAGGCATCATGCTGACAATGACAGTGAAAGCTTGCAGATGTGCAGGGAGCAAATCTTGAGCCGAGCGCAGGAGCTAAGCGAAACCAACACACAGATGGACCTACTCCCTATGATCCCCGCAGACCAGAAGTTTGACATGAGCTTTTGGTCAGCAGTGCTGCAGAAAGCTGGGGAAGAAGACTCCTGGGAGTATGAAGGGCAGTACATCCCAGACAGGCTCACAGTATGTCTGCCTGCCCCTGCTGGCATTGGCTACATGGGTTCTCGATATTGCGCCAAATGTCATGAGCAGTCTGTGCCAGTGATCATTCCTGCTGCCAAGACACTCTGTTTGTGTCAAATGACAGTAAGGCTTGCTGGGACAGACAGGCTTGAATGGTGCAATTGCAAATCTTAGCGTATCGCATGGAAGGCAGCTTTTGCCATTCTTTGGGATGCACTTTGTCATTCAATGTCTTGCGCTGCCTTGAGACCATGCGAGTGTCCTGATGTGCTTGCATGGAGCACTGCCAGTCCTGTGTCCCAAACACATATAGCTGATGCCTTGTATACTTCCAACCCCCTAAAGACGTGTCTCTGTCTTTGAGCCAATCTGTTGGGCCCACAGTCATGACCTCAAGCTCACAGATTTAGCTCTGTAAGAAGCCGTGCATGGGATGTCATGGGTGCTGTTCTGTTTTATACCAACTGCGTTTATTGTCCAATGCAGCCGTCAGATTTGCTACATGCATTGTTGACTGTGTTGCTGCAGAGTCTGGCTGGCACAGTGAGGCATAAGGCCTATAGAAAGAGGGTATTGTCCAGGGATGTACACTGGAGCCTTGGTAATGGCTTTGAGATTGCAGTGTCTCTGTACGCCATGGTGCATACAGCGGTCAAAGGCGCATACACATATGTCAAAGCTCAGAACAACGAGCCGCTCAGATCTGAGACAGCCTTCATATGCAATGACACAGGTGATGCTGATTATGCTAGCTCCCATGTGTAAGACAATTTCAGCAGCATGTTCTAGGCACTCAGATCCCTGTAATTGACCGGGCATTTATTTGATGACTTGGAGGTTGCATTTTGAGATGTAGATGATTCCAGTCGTTTTTGCTTTTGGAAAATGTCAGCAGCTTCTCAAGTTCTGCACAGATATTGCAGAACATTGACAATACACCCAATCCACATTCACCAACAATTTGGTGACTCTTCAGCATGCATATGCTGTATAAAAGGTTTGGGTCCATCTACTTCACCAGCAAGCTCTGTACTTGTCTTGAACTCCTTGGCAACTTTCTCAGAGCTTCTGTGAGGCAATTTGTGGCGTTGAGCTTTGAAGGCATGCTGTGAATGGCATGGGCTTCATTATCACCATCATGTACACGTGGCTTTGCTTGAATTCCATGGATTGCCTACGCACATGCAGAAGCATACGGGTGCTTACGATTGCAAGCGCTCTTACAGAGTGACCCTGTGACATGATGTCAACTTGCATGCCTCCAGGGCCTCAAAGTCACGGGGTTCACTGGTTATGCCTTTGCAGCCAAGTGATAGTTTGTTTGGAGGTGACGTTACATGGGTGGTAGTTGACCGTGGTGGTCAACTTGATTGATGGGGTGATGTGCTAGGGTCGTACTCACTCTGCCAACACTGTTTGCAGGTGCTGTGCTGACAAAGACAAACTTGACCAAATCCTTGTTTCCCAACCCAACTCAGTACAAGACAGCAAGATACCCAAAGATACTGCTAACAACTGACGAGATGCAAGAAATCAGGAACGTGCAGCCCAAAGGTGAGCTGTGACTTAGCCTTCCAAGCCATATCAGCAACGCAGCACTGCCTAGACTAGTTGAGTATATGTGCTAAGCTACTGCCAGACGTTTTGTGTTTGCTTCCATCTCTTGTGTTGAATCATGACTCAGTGCAACCTCCGTTGGCATTCTTTGTGTCATGCTTTGCTGCTGGGCCCTTCTCCTTAGGGGAGGAAGCAAGTTGTGCTGCAACACTGCAAGCTCACTTGATCATACAAGCTCTTCTTGAGCAGCATTCCTCAGCCTTACCCAGGCTGCTCTGAAACACAACAGCTCCCATCATGACGCCTAAAAGCATACAATCTTGATTGCCTGTTTGACAGCACATGTTTGCTCTGCAGGCTTACGTCTGTAGGGCTTCAAGTCTGTCTCAATGCTGACGTATCACCATCAGCTGTCACTTCAACACACTGCAAGTTTGACAGGTCGTCGTCTGTTTCTTGACGAGAAAACCTGGACAGCATGCACTTGTTTTGCAGGTCTGCGGCTATTGGGCTTCAAAACCGTCTCAATGCTGCTGTTACTGCAACATTCTGTGAATCAGACTGGTCCATGTGCTGCCTTGAACAGCGTCACCAGGGTTGTTGGCCATGGACAGCATGTGTCTGCTTGGCAGGTTTGCGGCTGTTGGGGTTCAAGTCTGTCTCGATGCTGAAGCATCACCATCAGCTACGCAGTCCCACCTTTCTGTACCCAGACGAGCAGTCGATGCCTGGCGGCACCCAAACCTTCATAGCACTCCATGCTGCCATGCTGAAGAAGAATAAGATGGCGGTTTGCAGCTTTGTAAGGACCAAAGCTGCTGAACCCAGACTGGTGGCCTTGCTGCCACAGCAAGAGGAGCTTGAAGATGGGATTCAGGTACAGTACACCTCTTGATTCAGAACACTCAATATCAGGACATTGTCATTGTAAAGACAACAGCGTCCATCCAGACTGGTTGCCTTGCTGCCACAACAAGAAAAACTTGATGGTGGGATTCAGGTACAGGTTTCTTGGAATGAGCTTGTAACATCTGTAGACAGAAGCTGCACAGCCCTGCTGTTTTGTACTCAGACTAGAGGTCCATGCCTGGCAGCACCCAAGCCTTCACAGCACTGTATGCTGCCATGCTGAAGAACAATAGGATGGCTGTTTGCATATATAGAGATCATACATCAGGACCAAAGATGCTGAACCAGACTGGTTGCCTTGCTGCCACAGCAAGAAGAGCTGAAAGATGGGGTTCAGGTATGCTAACCTCTTGATACAAGGCTGCTTGATATCAGGACATTGTCAGGACGATGCAATTCAACACAACCTGTTCGCCTTGCTACTACAGCAAGAGGGGCTTAAGGCTAAAGTTCAGATGCTTTTGTTGCTTGGCATGAGGACACTCCATATCAGGACATGCTTGACTTGGAGGGCATTGCAAAAAGGTTTAATCACTGCACTCTGACTGTAGTGATCTTTCCCAGAATGGACAGATTAGTTCAATGATCATCTGTTGGAAACATCAGCAGTCACAACACCAACTTACGGAGCCAACAGTAACACTGACATTGTGTGATGGTGGCAGGTGACACCACCTGGCATGAACATGATCTACCTCCCTGATTCAGATGATCTGCAGCAGCCAGAGACAGACCTCAGCTTCACTGAAGTCCCACACCCAAGAGCTGATGTCTGTTAGTCCAAACAGCTGAGCATTTCAAACTTTGCAAACGCACCGTTTGTGCTGACACAGTGTGGTGATGGCAGGTGACACCACCCGGCATGAACATGGTCTACCTTCCTTACTCAGATGATCTGCGGCAGCCTGAGGCAGATCTCAGTTTCACAGGAGCTTCTCATCCAAAAGCTGATGAACATCAGGTCCAAGCAGCTGAGCGCCTGATGAACTCTCTGAACCTCCAACATTTTGCCAGCAGCGGCATTCCAAACCCAACCTTGCAGCGACATTACCAGGCACGCGCACAACGCATGATCTATGTTAGTGCTCACTTTCTGGTGGGCCCATGGACAACATGCATCACATGTGCTTCTGCACTGTAAGTGTTGTGTACATTTGATGATACAGTGTGGCAGGTACTGCTGTTTTGCTATGTTGACGTTTTGATACTTTCACCACTTCCCTAGCGTGCCAAGCTCCAAGTGGTTGACAATGTGCAACACGGTTGTGCAAGTCGGCTAATGGCATGATGTCTAATGTTTTTGCTGTCTTTTTAGCACAACATGGTTGATGGTGGGTCACTGTGCAAGTCAGCTGTCATCACATGTTTGGGCAAGGTATTGCTCGTTAACACCAAATCCAGCAAAGGCAGACTGGCGCAGGAAATTTGTATATGCAGGTGTTGAAATGCTATGCTTTGAAAGATATGCTTCGAATGAGGAGCCGCCAGAGAAGGTGATTGATGAGACACAGCCGGATATTGCTGGAATGAACAAGAACCTTAATGCCATCATAGCCTTCAGGGTGACATGCTGCACTTTTCTGTGCACATTCTGAATGAACAGTTTGTTTTGCAGGTGTTGGAATGCTATGCGTTGAATGAAGAATCGCCAGAGAAGGTGATTGATGAGACACAGCCATATGTTGCTGGCATGAACAGGAACCTTGATAGCATCATAGCCTTCAGGATAATAGTAGGATGCACATTTCTGTGCATATACTGAATGAACAATTTTGCATGCAGGTGTTGGAATGCTATGCGTTGAATGAAGAACCACCAGAGAAGGTGGTTGATGAGACACAGCCAGATGTTGCTGGCATGAACAAGCACCTTGATGCCATTGTAGCTTTCAGGGTAAGTTGATGCACCGATCTGTGCACATGCTGTATGCCCTGTTTGAATGGTGCAGTCTGCGGACTGGTGCACTCTGCGGTTTGCTGCACGTTTGCTGTGCAGCTTGTATATGCCTTTTGTGACTCTTTACATTGAGTATGAGTATAACTTACCTGCATGAGCCACTATGATTCACCTTGCAAATAAGTCTGCAATATCGGCTTTGTCTGGATGCTCCACAAACATGTCAAGCTATTCTGAAGCATCACCAAATTGTGTCTCGTAGCATATTCACCAAGATCTGGCTGACAACTCAGGAAAGCAGTGAACGCTTTGTCTATTCTCTTGTGCAATACAGCGCGTCTGGCACACAAATCATCCATGTAAGTTCAGGATGCTGTGTACGGCGAGGGTCAAGATGATGTTATCAAGCCAAAAATGCCTGCCTCAAGAAAACGCAAGAGCGCTGAAGAGGAACAGAGCGTAAAGGAGGAGGCTGATGCCATTAACTTCAAGGTGATGCTTTGCAGACTCAACTTCATGCCATGCTTGAAGAGTGGTATCTCAACATACTTGCACATTCTGTTTTGCTGACTCAGCCTCGCGCCATGACCAGTTGACAGAGCTTGCAGAATCAGGTTTGAAGATAGTTGCACATTCTGATTTGCTGAAACAGCTGCACGACATGCTCTTATAACAATGCTTGAAGGATGAATTGAAGACACTTGCATAAGCATGCAATGGCTTCAGGCCATGCGCTACTCACAGTGCTTCACGGTTGAAGTTGAAGATACTCGCACAAGCATGCCATGACTTTTGACGCCAAGTCAGCAACACCAAGCGAATTTGACAAAGCGTCAAAGTTATCTGCCCTCCCTGTCACATGAATTTTGCCTTGTATGTCAACATCAATTGCTTCCTGTAACAAAAGTCAAGCAAGCATCAGTGCTCTGACCAGACTGTCAGTACATTCACACTGCATTTTGCTCAATTTTTCTGCAGCATCTGCCCGCATACTTAGATTGGTTTAATGTGTGTGCAGGGCTTAGCTGCTGATGGCAAACTTGGCAAATTGACTGTCAACGACCTCAAGAAATATTGTGAGGTCAACCAGTTACCAAAAAGCGGCAAAAAAGATGACATTGTGCAGCGCATCACAGCTCACTTGAACACAATACATGAATGACCAATTGCATTGCCAATTGTGAGTCAGCTGCAGCTTCAGCCTCCAAATTTGCACTGAAACTATGTGCATCTAATGCTCAACAGCACACAAGTGATGTGTTTCTCTCTCTCTCTCTTTCGTGACTTCGGCCAAAGCAGCATTCTGTGCTGTACATTGCCACAAATTGCTTGCTGGTCAACTGATCAGGGCTGCTGCTTTGGCAAACACAGCTTGTGATTCAGCGTTCCAGACATTGCCAAATGGTAAACATTACATGGTCAGAACTGTATCACTGCTTACAGCCAACTTCTAACAAACTGACTTGCAGTGCGCTTCTACAGCTGCTGCATGTTTGTAAGCATTTCTGGTTTGCTCTTACCGTCCGTCCCATAGGCGTTGCCTACACCAAGCAACAGTTGCTAGTGCTAATTTTGCTGAACTGTGAGTAGCAAGCTAGCACTTAGTCTAGGGAAAAACTCGTATTGAGTCAGCGCTCTGCAAGTAGTGCAAGACAGGGTGTCCATCCACGACCACTCGCACGTCAGGACGCTTGATTGCGAAACTGTAAAAGAAAGCAGCAAAAAACGCCAAGGACCTGTGAACGCCTTCACTGACACTACTAAAAGACAGATATGTCAAATGGTCAAGCTGCAAAAGACTGGTTGCACTGACTGGACTCAGTATCACAACAAAATTTGTGAGGACAAGTTCCCGTAAAAGCCGCAGTTGATGCCATTCACAAGTGGTCTGAAAGGGAGGGAAAGGCGGCGGCCTCCAACGACCACCTTTTAGACACAGCCGTGTCAGTCGTGTCAAGCTGAGCACAGCTGTCATGGAGTTGTCTGGAAGAGGACAACTCACATATGCCATGTCCAGGTGCTCAAGTGATGTCAAGTGGCGTACCCATTTGAGCTGTATAAGATCCACCCTCACACTGCTACACAATTTGAGTGTGACAAGATCTGCAAGACGAGTGATGTGAGAAGGTACTATGGACAAATTTCCTACCATCTGTTCCCTGCCTTGAGCATCTACAACTGTTGCATTTGATAGCTCCAGGACTTGCAGACATGTACATGCAGCCAATGAGTGCTGATGAAAGCCTTCAAATTTGCTGTCTAACATCTTCAGTGTCCTCAACACTGACACAAAGTTGCAGTCATGTATGCTTGTGACTCTTGCTTGGTCCAAGGACAAATGGGTAAAATGATCCAGCGCATGCAAACCACAATAGCTGCCTTCCAGATATAAGTCTGTGAGATATGGCAAGCTTTGGAGGGTTGATAGCTCTTGCTGGCCATCTGCTTCAATCACAAATAGGCAGACTTTCGCCAAGCTGCTGAAGGATGGCAGCAAATGAACAGAAGACTGATTAGCTCGTGCCCGGATGTTTCTAAGAGGGGCATTCAAAACCGCCAAGGCGCTCAGAAGTGAGTCTAGCACATTGGGCTCGCAGTTGATATCTAAAAGCCTGACCGAAACCTGGCTCTTTCGTAGCCAGAATAACAGTCCCGGTAGCCTTCTCATGGTCATGTTGTCTTGCAGCAAAAGTAGATGCGCATGTTCGCCATACAACGCCTTGAAAAGCTTGCACACAAGCCTGAGTTGCAGCTTTGGCTGCATAGGTTCACAAAGCATCCGAAGGTCCGACTCGTCCTCAACGTCTTCTATCATGCTGAAAATGCGGGCCCATATCTCTGGATTCAATGTCAGAATCCCTTGTCGCTGGGCAGAGACTGCTTCTTCGTTAAGCTGCTGCAGCGCAACACTAGAAGCCTGAGGGGCTGGATCGCTGCTTAGCTCATGCTCGGCAGCCGCTGAGTTCTTGTCAGACCCATCCTGGGTGTGCCTGAGATGTGCGTTATGACGTTGCATTGTCTGATTTGCAGCAGATGGTACTGTGAAAGCTGCTTTGATCAACAATCGGGGGGCAAGTAGCTCTCAAGAAGAAGAGTTACGGTTTGTATCTTACGGTGCCAAGGGGCATTGCAATATCAGAAGGCCTTGTATGACAGGAGAAAGCAGGCATGCATCGTGCTGAAGCTAGACCGAGCACTTGACTCAGATGACACATCGTTTACAGCCAGAGTTGCCACAATCCAGAAACACAGAACTCAGCTATTTACAGTCATGGTGTCAGTGACACCATGCCACGTTGCGCAGTTATTGCATGACATCATTGAATCATACTTATAACAACGATTTTTATGTGTATACGATATGTTCACAACGTCCAAGACGCAATTGAGGCTGCTGAGTGCAATTTCTTAGTCACTGAGAAGTTGTTCCAGAAAGCTTTTTGTTTGGGAGCTTCAGACCCTGAGGGTCTATCAAGGCTTTGTCATCATTGTCAATGTCGGTGGTTATGACAGTGCACTTCGCTTGTTCTTTCAAGCGCAACGTGCTGCTCGCTGGCTAGCCAGTCAGACGACCATAGGCAAAGGTCCCTGTGACAAACCGGTCCATCATGTGCATCCATGTGATGGCAAGATGAGTAGCTCCTTAATCAGATGCAACATTGTCCAAGTTCCCTTTCAAAGTTCCGCAGCGACAGTGCGGACAGCTCCGCCTACGCATGGCATCAATGCAGGAAAGACTCAGTGACAGCTTGTGGTCTCAATCTTATCGAGCTGCAACGATACTTGACGACGCAAACTGTTGATGATCAGTCCCATAGCTTAGCTCATGCTCAGTCGCTCAGTGCAGATCGTGAGTCGGGCACTTGTTCGTTTGGCAGGCAGGCATGCACATGAATAGAACTCCATCGCCTGAGCGCTCGTATAAACATTCCAAGTCTCCGTGGACGGCTGATAGGCTTAAGAAAAAGACCAAGACCAGTCCATCATGGAAGGGTCTGCCAGATGTCATAGAGGCAGAGGAGTCAGAGGAGTTCCTGACGCTGCGATCAAGTACGTGTATGAGTTGAGCGAGCTTATAGGCAAGGTGCTGGCTCATTCCTCAAGCTTGCAAGAGAGGATCACCACCTGACTTTCAGGTGGCAACGCTCTGGACTTGCTCAGCCCTGTTGAGCTAGATAGAGCAGACAGCCCACAAAGCTTGTCCAACATAGCACCTTTCAGATCAGGACAAAGTCCTGCTGGCTGGACTACACGAACCAGCAGTGATTTGAGCTCATGCGGATTAGACAACTATCCCAGCATTTCAGCATCTTGGCCTAATCTGCAGCAGGTATTTCTGCCAGATCTTACAGCTCTATGATGCAGCTAGTTGCAACACAATTGGTCTAGCCTCATGCAATGCAGGAACATGCAAAGACTGATACAAGCTTGCTTCAAACTTCCTTCTCTGCTGAGTTACCGCCTGATGTTCAATTCAGCCACGCCACACGACCACCAGCTTTTGGCCACAGACACGCTCTGTTTCCCCAGCAACATGTGCTGCCAAAGCATCACTCCCACCCGCTTGCATCAGCAGATGAGACAGATGAGAACAAACCACCACCTTCTCCTGGATCCATCGACATATGCCCTAAGATGCCATCTGCTCTGACAGAGCGTGTGCGTCAGCAAGCCAAAGCACGCACCTCACGTGTCAAAGTCGTGCGCAAGGCAGCTGTCAACAACAGCAGTGTACAGACAGCCAGTCTAGACTTTGAGAGCTTTTGTAGACAGTCTGGGCAGGATGTGCTTCAGCCAAAGTCTGTCAATGGCATCACTGCTGCTTTTCAGCTTTCCTGGCCACCTCCCGGCGCTATGGCCACTGCTGTTGGCCTTGTGGACATGACGAGTTGCAGCTTGAGATCATCAGGCAAGCAACCCGGCCTGTTTGTCTCACTGCACATGTCTTGCATCCCAAACTCTTTCCATGAATGTAGGCAGCAAATTGCGCTGAGACTGATGCCAGGCTTATACAGCCTGCATTGTTGTTCTGTCCTTGAGCCACACTATGCAGAGCTGCGCTTTGCCGTGACATGCATGCTGTGCTGTGCTACGCTGAGTCATGCACAGTACCCAATGTCAACAGCAGGTTTGGTGCAATTTGCATCAGATGACAAGCACAACCAGAAGCTTGAACGTCGTGATGCTGCTGCAGACATACATGCTCTGAGTCAGGCGCAGCATCAACCAGCAACTGGAGGTTGTCAACTCAGCAACAGGTAAAGCGCTTGATTATGAACCTCGGTTTCTGCAATCCACCACGACAAGCTGACTGGAGTCAAAGTATCAAAAACAAAAGCATTGATGATGTTGCCCTTCAGCAGCTGACAACAGGCAGTATGCAAGGTGTCGCTCTGAAGTCATGACACATTGGGTCGTTGTGACGCGGTTGCTGCAGGCATCTGCACATTGACACCTTGAGGCATTCACATGACGGCAGTGGCAGCGCCCTGTGCCTCTCTCCTGCCCTGCAAGGTGATGCAGTCTTTTAAACTGGCCCCAGAAAGTGCATGATCAATTTGTTGATGAAGCTTCAATGCTTGCGCACTCTCGCGTCAGATTTGTCACTTTAGGCAAACATTGCAGAAATCATGACATGAGCATTGCCTCTGTATGCAAGCAAGGCTGCACACACAGCACAGTTCTGGCATTTCTGCTGTTTGCAAGCTAGGCTCCACAGACATAGCAAAAGTGGCATCTCTCCTGTTTGTCAGCAGGCTGCACAGAAATCGCAAAGGAACATTGTTCAGTTGATTGAGTTTCATTGTTTCTACTTTTTGCAGGAGATGCTGCACTGGGTCTCCAGTCTGACAAGTTCTGTATGGCAGTAGACAGTGACACCTGCATGGGCCTCGTCATCTGTGACAGCCCTTGTTTTGCCATCACAATTGCTTAGACAGCACAAAATTGGTGTTTCTGCTGATGTGTAGGAGAAGCTGCTCTGGGTCTACAGCCCGATCCCTTCAGCATGGCAGTGGACAGTGACACCTGCATGGCCCTTGTCATCTGCGACAGCCCCTTTCCTGCCATTGCAGGTGCACAAAAGGAGCACGACGCAGGCATTTCTGCTGCTTGCAGGAGACGTTTTACCAGGTCTACAGCCTGACCCTTTCAGCATGGCAGTAGACAGTGACACCTGCATGGCCCCTGACATCTGCGACAGCCCCTTTTTGCCGTCACAACTGCATCGGCAGCACAACACTGGCAGTTCTGTGGCTGGCAGGAGACGCTGCACTAGGTCTACAGCTTGGCCTCTGTCACTTGTGACAGCCCTGTTTTGCCATCACAACTGCACAGACAGCACAATACTGGCATTTCTGCTGACTGCAGG
The DNA here is from genome assembly GCA_002118135.1 of Trebouxia sp. TZW2008. Lineage (NCBI taxonomy): Eukaryota > Viridiplantae > Chlorophyta > Trebouxiophyceae > Trebouxiales > Trebouxiaceae > Trebouxia > Trebouxia sp. TZW2008. The sequence goes on from BDIU01000165.1 coordinate 18,423, forward strand.
AGATGTTTCATTAGGTCTACAGCCTGACCCTTTCAGCATTGCAGTAGACAGTGACACCTGCATGGCCCCTGACATCTGTGACAGCCCCTTGTTGCCGTCACACTGCATCGGCAGCACAATACTGGCAGTTCTGCGGCTTGCAGGAGACGCTTGGCTACATCTCCAGCCTGACCGCTTCAGCATGACAGTGGACAGTGACGCCTGCATGGCCCTTGTCATGTGCTGTTTGCGAGCCAGGCTGCGCAGACATCACAACATCGGCATGACTGCTTGTTGCAGGAGACGCTGCACTGGGTCTACAGCCTGACCCCTTCAGCATGGCAGTGGACAGTGACACCTGCATGGCCCCTGTCATCTGTGACAGCCCTGCCCTAGCACTAGCCCAGAGACCCAGGATTCCCTTGGCTCCTCGCCTGCCTCATGACTCAGCAACTTCCCTGGTCAGATTGGACATGCAGTTACTGCCTTCGCCACTGTCCAAGGGAGTTGTGCTCGTCAGTCAGAGCATCTCAGAGAACCAATCAGAAGCAGATCTGATTGATGGGCATGGGCCACATGGGTCACATGACACCTGTGGATGGAAGCGGTCAGCACTGCAACCGTTAGATACGTCAGCAATCATGGATTCTCAATCAGGGAGCTTTGCATTGAGCACTCGCCCTGTGACCATGATCATCTCTCCTGATGATCACAACAGTTTGCAGACTCGGAGCAACCCATGCGAGGAGGAATTCGTGCTGCACAGCGCTCCTCTCATTGCATCCCCAGGATCTGACTCAGCAGCTGATGAGTCAGCTGAGTCACCGATGATGCTGAGCCCTGAGTCTCCTGCAGACAGGCCCATGCTGCCCAATTCAGCTCCAGGGTTTCTCATTTCGCCGTCTCCTGTGCCTTTTCACAGAACGGTACAGGACAGCCCTGCTCAGATAGACAGCATACCACAGCAAGACATGAGGATAGAAGACACCACTGCTGTTGAGCCTGCTGTCTCTGCAGCCGTTGAGGTTGATGATGTTGATGCCCTGAACATGCTTCTCAAGTAAGCTGCATCAGGCTTGTTCTGAAGTCACGCTCCTGCTCTTACGCCTGCACAGACGCTTTCCGCTTCTAAACTTTGCTGCTTGTTTGTCATGGCAGTCATGCAGAACTACTGCGACACCTGGGTCAGTCACAACTTGCTAAAAAATAAGGTGTCTTGCTTTTGTCTCAGGCTGAGGCAGTGAAAATAGCCTTTGCAATGCACAGATAAGGTCTGTGCTGCCTATGTTCAACCCATACATTGTTTACGTCAACCTGTCAATTGAGTTCATCTGACATAGAAGAGGCACTGCATTTGCCGTAGTCAGCAAAAAGTTGCCTGCTGCTCCCTGATCACGGCAGCTGGCTACAGTTTTGGCTCTGTTGACATTACTGCTGCTATGAGGTAGAAATGACACACTTTGTGTGTATGTGTGTGTAGGAAGTGGTGCAGGCTTGGCAGCGATCCAAAAGACGCAGAGGAGTTTGTAGAGCAGACATGCAAAGACGGTCGCATCCAGCCGAACGCTGCCACTGTGACCAATCTCAATAAGCTTTGGGATGCTCATGAGCAGCTACACGGTTGAGTAGACAGCCGCCAGCCCAGACTGAAAAGCCCACTAATACATGATGGCTTTTTGGGCACAGGAGTAGCTATGACTCAGGTCTCGGATGACGCAAGCATGGCAAAGTTCTCTGCAAATTGTAGTTCTTGGCTCGCTTTTGCTGCTGCAGCATATTGTCGTGACTTGAACTGCAGCCTGAGCTGAAGCTGCGCCGTGATTTGCTATAACTTCTCAGCAAATTTTTGTTTCTGCTTCGTTTGCTTTTGCACATGCAAGCTGAACCTGCCATTTCATGGCCAAACGCTGCACAGCTTTTCCTGTGAACTGTTGGTGCCATGCTGGCACAGCAGGAATACAAGCATCTGGTCCTTAAAAAATCGACCTACACGTATGAACTGTCAGGAATTGTCTGGTGTGTGTGACATTGTGATGGTGTTTCACCCATGAGTCGTGACAAAGCGTACTTCAGGCTGACACTGATCACGAGTTCATTATTGATCCTGCCTAAGTATGTGTCATCTTGGCAGTATATTGAAATAGCCATGGAAGTGCTGCTAGGCAGCCTGAGTGTGCCGGGAAGCAACTTGCACTTCGTCTTGAAGCTGTTACTTGATGAGCGCTTATCAACAGCATGTCATTGTGAATATGCAGCAGAACTCGTTCATGAACCGATACTCTTGCCAACTTCAAAGAAATGGGCGACATTTTCCTCGGGTGTGCCAACCAGCACACCATGGCCCAGATTCAAGATATGTCGTGTGCCTTCTGCCGATTTCGCTGTTTCATGGACTCGCTTTGTGATGGTCTCCTTTGAACCAAACAACACTCCCGGGTCCATGTTCCCCTGCACAATCAGGCAGGAACCCAACTCAGAGCTTACTCAGCAGCATAGATGTGGCTATACAACTCTGTATGGTGCCCTGAAACAGACACATCTGCCCCTTTATGCGCCATAAGGGAAAACTCTGTGAGCAAGGGCAGCCCAGAAACTGCGCACCTATACCATGCAAAATGCAACATGATCACAGGCAACATTCTAATGTCTGCAGTGCAAACTGTGGTGACAACTGCTCAAGCTTGTACACAAAAACAGCAAACCTTTTGGGACAAATGCAAGACCGTGAGGAGTTAAGCCGCACCTGAACAGCAAAATTGGGTCCTATCCGCCTGATAGCATCTTGCATATCCACACTGCCATCAATGGAAATGACTTCAACATTGCATTTGGCCATTCTCTCCAGCAAACCTCCACTGCCGCTGATATACAAAATCAAAGGCAGGTCTGGATGCGTCTGCTTGACTGAGTCCACAATCTGGTTGATGTAGGGCCCGGCAAATACATCATAGTCTTGCGGCGCTAGGTTTGACGCCCAGGAGTCAAATATTTGGACAGCTTGCGCGCCAGCATCAGCCTGGAAAGTAGCAAATTATCACTGTTCAAAACAGACCGCTATGAACATGAGAGAATGATCTGTCAGGCAAAGAAAACATAAAACTTGTCACTCATGGCCCAACAACTAGGGGTCCACTGTGCCGAGGGTCGCATACAGAACGTTCTACCCTCTGAGCTGCTCAAGCTCAGCATGGGAGCGGCTTTGCATTGCTGAACACAGTTGATAGCACACATAGTTTGTGCACAAGATGCTGAGCCTGCTTGCTTTCAAGCACACCTGAAAGAAGACATAATATGATGACTGGATTTCAAATCTGACATGCGTTTCACTAGGAATGGGCACACCCGATAGCACATATAATTTGATCATCAGCTGTGTACCATACCTGGTATTGCACATTGTTGCCATGTTGGCTGTCAACCTGCTGAGGAAGGCATAAAGCACTTCAGGTTGTCTTTGAATTTGCTTTGCTGGTTCTTATGTATGAGCATATCTGATAGCATGCATGGTTCCATCATCAGCTGTGAATCGCACCTGTGATCGCTCATCAGATAGCATGCATAGTCTGTCACATTGTCTGTCGCTTTGCTGAGGAAGGCATAAAGCGCTTCAGGTTGTATTTGAATCTGTTCGGCTGTCCAGTACGCATGAGCATATCTGATGACACAAATAGTCTGGTCAATGGATGTGGAAGATACCTGATATCGCACATAGTCTGCCACGTTGTCTGCCATTTTGCTGAGGAAGGCGTGAAGCACTTCAGGCTGAGAGAACATCAAGCGCTTGATGTGTGTGTAATTCTTGGAGGAGCCGCCTTCCACAATGTAGGTAGCCAGGGTGAAGGGAGCGCCCACAAACCCTAGCACTGTCGACTGATTGCCCACCTCCTCTCGTAGCCTGGTTAGTGCCTCTGCTACGTAAGGCACACTGCCGTGTGCATCTAGCTTCTGCACTTGTTCTACTTGCTGCACAGCCACAAGTGTCATGTCAGGTACTAGAAAACGCTGTTTTGTCTGCAATTTTAGTCACAGCATTGAGCCTGAAGTGCTGCTTGCAACCTGCTGCAAAATACACAGCCAGACAGGGTGCAGCTTGTTGCTCACGCCAAGAGTACGCATTGCACCAAGCCTGTTTCTGTTACAGATACCATTGCCAGAACAAGCCCACCTGGCAAGACAAGACTGGTGCATCTGCTTCACATGAGCTGAGGCCGCCAAGTACGGATGAGTGAGCTCTACACAGCATCTGATGTGCACTTCCTGGTGAAGATTTTGCTGTACTGCATGATGGCACTCAACACTGGCCCTGTGCATGCCTAGGCTGCTCTCAAGCAGTTTCCAAGGCAGCCATAAAAGCATATTACTCATGTTGACTTGATAGATTGTTGCATGTTCAATCTGACAGTCCTTGACACAAGCAATACACAGCATATGACCTACGAAACACTTCAGTGTGACTTTGTTGTTTGATGTGAATGCTTACAAGTAAAATGAGACGTGCATGATGGTGCAGTCTTGCTTGCTTATGCTGAGGATTGTCAGTCAAACAAGATGCCTTCTCACTGTATATGCACATGAGCAGAACAATGAAGAGAAAGGCTGACCTGCATGGTGCGGATTGGAGTATGAATGATAGGCCCTCGACCAGCCTCAATGTCAAAGGGGATCCCCATGCCTGTGAGAGGGGTCAAAATGTCTGAGAACAAGATCACTCCATCTGGCTTGAAGGCTCTCCAAGGCTGAAGAGATATCTCTACCTGCAGCCAAGCTTCTGTGGCTTTGCTGTACTATCTATCTAGGTATCTCTGTGTCAAATTGCATCCTAGTTAGGCTCAAAGTCCTTGCTAGGTATGTACAGTCATCAAGCAATTTTGCTGCACTGATGGGACATGCTTGCAATGTCTGAGCACTAGCTCAAATCAGCTTGTGAAAGGACAGTGTCAAAGGTATGACATCATCAGGGACAACGCTGATTGGAGTGTACTCACAAAGCAGTTAGTGACTTGTTGCACTCACACATGTTCTCAAAACAAGTGACTAACTCTGTGGCATTCCTTGCTGCCCTGAGTATCTTGTGTTGATGTCTGACAGGCATTCCAGATGGTGCTGAGCCCTTTACTGAGTAGTGGCCGGGCTTACCGCAAGATCTGTGTTTTCTGAGCGTTCTCGGAAGGTTGGATGCTTTTTACATAGGTCTTGATAGACCTGCAGCCAATTTGAACTGATTTCGAGTTGTTATCCAAGCAGTCTACCTGCCCAATCTGCAGTGTACATTAGTGAAGATGACTTGCCTTCATATATCGCCCTGCTTGCCGCATCATCCATACTGGCGGTCGCTCGACCTTGTCGCCGCGCACAGCCCTCAGTAAGAGAGGGTCCTGAGATGCCTGCGATCACATAAGGGACACTGGCTGTCATTGCTGCTGCAACTCATAGGACAGACTGCATTTGCAGGAAATGTATTGCTACTCAAGCACATGCCTGTGACTGTGAACTTGAGGGAGGGGCCTCCACGGCGGCAGCTGCACGGGCCTGCACTTTTCGTTGCTGACGACATAGCCGAGGCGGTGTGAGGCTCGCTTGCTTCGGTCCCTGCGAAAGTGAAAACCGTGTGAGATCACAGCGACATGCTTTTTCTGCCGCAGCAACTGTATCGGTCTCACGTGCAGATGCAGGTGCGGCTGCTGCGCCACAGGAGTCTGCATTTTCCTGAGCTGCGTTCACAACGTTCCGAGCGATTCGAGACGCTCTGCTAGTCAAATTTCCGAGAGCTCAATCTAGGTCAAATCTGAAGCTCAGACCTATTCTTAACAAGCATTGCTCGGTAGCTGCCGTACCTCTTCATCATATCATTGCTGACCCACTCCCAGCAAAGTTTTAGTGCTGCTTTTGTTGCATGTCAACGCTCACTTGCGGAACATGAATCTGCTGAGCAGCTCTTCCGTTCACGCCAAGCCCTTCTGTACAGGCCAGCTGCTGCCTTCGAACAAGCGCACTCTGTCTAGCAGGTACGAACAGCACGGCTACTCGCTAGGGCACATACGCTTTGCTGTAAGTCAGCTTTGTACAAGTCTTTATAGAAATGTGAGCGTGCCTCACGTGCAGGCCGCCTCGGACCATTCAGACACAAGCACTTTTTGGCTGGTCAGTCCCCAAGTGTTTCCTGCATCTGAAGCACTTATTGCCCGTTACATTGTTTCCGGGCGCAGTCAAGTCAATTCGTGTAGTGCAGGAAGAGCAAGGAAGAGCGCAAAGCAGAAAGGGAGGAGCAATATCAGATCCAGCAAGAAGTACTCAAACGGCGCAGGCAAAACACCTGGCAAAATGTAAGTCTACAAGCTCCTGTGTCTCTGCTATTAGTTCTCACCGTGCTGCCTGCAACAAGCTGAGCTTCCCAGCAATGAGTTTCTGGGAGGTAATGATGCAATTCAGTAGGCATTGGCAGCATGCAGGACTCAGCTTGCACGTGAATGACATAATTATGATGACATGTTGATGGCAAGGCCTATCATGGCACATGCATAACAACCGGTGCTCAGAGGTGATGTCACGTGCAGGAAGTCAAAGCAAGGCGAGCTGAGGTAAAGAAGTACAGCACGGACCCAGTCTACAAAAAGAAGATTGATGATGAGCGTCGCAAGAAGAAGGAAGCTGAGGTGAACATCACAACGTTGACTGCTCAAGCGAATTCTGCACAGACTCCATCAATGCAACCTGTTCAACATCAGCTTCACGTTCTTTGGCTTGAAAACTTTCAGATCAAAAGAAATTAATCAAATTGTCAAATCAAATTGATCAAATCAGTTCAGCCTGAAATTGTTTTTTTTTTGGGGTCTGCCTGTACAGAAAATGACATTGCTTGCCATCAAAGACAAATCTCAGCATCCACGCAGCAGACAAAGACAGCTGTCCTCATGCTGTATATTGTGTTTATTATTTTTTGGGGAAAAGCCAACAGTCAGCTGACTCAAGCTGCTGCACCTGCAGAAAAAGGAGGATCCCAAATTCGGTATCATCATTCCACTAGCTCCTTTTGGAATGCCAGAGTATGACAACGGTGAAAGGTTTGATTTGAGGCTTCCGCATGTTGATGATGGCTGGGTAGATGAGGACTCATCCCTTGGCAAGACTTGGTCAAGGCTTACAGGCGGACTGTTTGGGGGCCAGAAAAAGGCTGACAAAGAAGCGATGAATGACAAACCTGGCAAAGCTCTGAAGGGCAAGAAGAAATGAGATTGTGGGTGTCCCTTGTTACCTCAAGTCGATACACAGATTTCAAGTCAGAGTGTGCAGTTAGTCTGCCTGCACACTGTGCTGTTTTTGCCGTGTTTCAGACACAACGCAACGCAGTGTTGGAGCTGTCAGCACCTGTGTGTCCTCTGTTTTCAGTTGTACACTAGCAGGGCCAAAGACCATGACCAGTACGTGAGTGCAAAGAAAGTAGCCTGGGAGCAGGTGTTGCGCCTTTGCCGTGATGAAATTGAAGTTGTATGTGACATTAACCAGATCGTGTTTGTCAGCATCGCAACACCATCTGCAATTGGAACGCTGACGCGTCGCTCAGTCATAATTTGTCCACTCGCCAACACTGACAGCCAGTAATACTTGGCAGCTTGGCATAAAATTGCAAGTACGGCTACGAGTTGCAGCAGCTGTCATAAGAAGTCCTGGCACAAGCGCCTGTCACAATGATTTCATACATGCATTCGCTTTCACTTGCTTACCGTGCTTGCAGGCAAAGCAAACGTTGCACTGTGCAGCACTCAACGGCACTGCAAAGCATGTCAGCATTTTGCACAGGCGGATTAACGCATGAATAAAGAGGAATGTGAAAGAGTCATCAAGCTTGCTGCAGTGGGCAGCTTAACATCTGACATGCTGCTGCGAGGCTAGGGCTGCCAGATCACCCAAGCCATCATAATATATGCTCGTGAACATGTAACACTATCTCGACATGCCATGATGCAAGCATGCTTTCTAATGTCATAGCAGGCTATTCATTGAAAGGTGGGCCAAAAGCAGAGCTGACAGCAGGTGTTGATGGTCAAAGGTGCATGGTTCTGAACCTGAATCCAACTCAAAACTGTTGCTGCTGCAAGAAGCAGCAGTACCTGAGGCAATGCCATCCCTGACACTGCAATTCCATTATCAATCAACACTAGACCGTGTGCACACAGCAATCACACATAACCAGACAAGCACCACACAATGGACAAGACAAGAAAGCCTGGACACCCCACAAACAGCACAAGCTGGTCAGGACGCAGTAGTGTCTGCTGTCAAGTACACATCCCGCTTTTTCTTCTCTTGCACAAAGGACAGATCTGTCGTGCAAAAGCCTTGCAATATTGAGAAAGCCTGACACCGGCTACGGCTGTATCTTCTCCTCAAGGATGCGCTGAGCATCATACAGTTGAAACCGCAAAGGATCACTTGACAGCTGACTGCAGTCCATCTCTCATACCAAGCCGCATCTATCAGCGCGTAATACATCTGAGGCACAAGGTATGGATACAGCACCATCCGCAAAGGGAAAAAGGTTATCCAGTATGCCCAGTGCATCAGCGCTCTCTGTGACTGGAACTGCCTTCTGGCTATCAGAAAGAAGGTGTTGATCTCTACTATAGCATCCCAACACGTATACCGGTGCAAGCCCTCGAGCCTCAAGGGAAAGAGCAGTAGCCCCACTGTGACAGCATGGTGAAACAAGATCATTCCAGGCATGCTAGGTAAGCAGCCTGGCTCCAGCCAGATCCACAGCATGTCTGCCACAATGTAGCTGAGCATCATGTTTGTGACTTTGGCAGCGTCATAATAGCCCAGCAAGCCAGCCACAGAAAGGATGCCAATAAGAGGCAAAGCACACAAGTTGACCCTGCGTCACCATCAGCACCGGTATCAGTCATCGTACTGTTCGGCAGATGGTCTGGAGCCTGCATGTACAAGGCGCTGCCAGCCGTAGTGCCACACTGCAATCTTCAAGTTTGCTAAGTACCTGTCGTGCAGACGAATCGCGGCTTTGTTTGTGGCCGCCTTCATCTTTTCCGGGCGATCGCTGCTGCTGGCTTGATCTGCTTCAATTGACGCAACAGCCGCTGACAACGCCATGCCGCAACCGATGCCAAGGCGCGTTTCACACACAGCCAGGTTGACCAGGAATCTGAGCGGAATATTCCTCGTAAGTATACTCCTTACCCAGCATGGGTCACCCATGATGGGTGGTCAACCCTTGCCCTCTGGGGTTTGCCGCCCAGACACAGAGTGCATGCATGCTGCCGCTCGACATGTCTGATAAACCTCTTGTTGTAACAGAGCTTGCTAATTTCGAGAATTTGTTGTGTGTGAGTGACGGTGAGCCATCTTTACAATCATTTCTCGAAAGCATGTAAAAATCCTCTTGACTCTCTCAAAAGGGAAATGGACATGCCTTTCCTTGTGTGTGCCTCCATCCAGCTCATGCCTTGTCTCAAAGCACAACTGCACACGTGCATTGCACACTTAGTAGGAACCAAGTCAGCATGAATATTCAGTCATCACCACTCATGCAGTATATTAGGTGTTCCAGTGTTCGCTGCACTTGCTGCTGCTCTTTGCCCTTGCTTGTTAGCATTTCCTTGCGCAGCAGAATTGCATCAGCACCATTGACTCTAGCCTGAATCGCATCTTGAGTAGTCTTAGCCCCAACCAGTGTAAGGGCCCCAAACGGCATGATGTTCAGCAATCCTTTTGCCATATCACTTTGGAAGCCAGGTAATGCTAAAGATAGCCCAACTGAAAGGTTGATCCCATAATGCAGCACACCATTGTCCCCCATTTCAGTCACTTCAGCCTTGTTGACTACCTGCAGTCATGCATCAAACATCTTTGCTGATGACCACAGTAAGCCAGGCTGGAAGTAGATCTTCTTGGCACATTTGTTCAAAGCAGTCGCTCAAGTAGACAGTTGAGTCATGCCGTCCAAACACTGATTGATGACTGCTCCGCTTTGCATCATGAAGTCAAGGCTGCGACATTGCAGTCATGGAATGTCACAACAACTGAGAGCACTTACCGCTCAAAAGCTGAATGGCATGCAAGCATGATAGTCATTGTGCAGGCAGTCATCAGCAGCTTACATCAGTTTTCACCAAGCCTCACCTCGCTTATTGAAATTCTTCACAAAATTGCACCTTGTTTGTATGATGCATATCAGGTGACATGCAGCAGCTGTTAATTTGACACATTCCACATCCAGCAAGCACAAAGCATGCAACTCTACCTCTAGAGGAGCATCCAACCCAGCGGCTTGTGCATAGCACACACAGTGTTGGAGAGACAGAGTTGCTCAGCACATTGACTTGACATGCACCAGCACTTCATTGGCAACACATTACATGTCAAGAGCACAGGAATGATGTTCTACCTCCAAGAAAGCATCCAACCCAGCGGCTTGTGCATAGCGTTACATGAGTGGAGAGACAAGAGTTGCCCAGCACATTGACTTGACATGCACCAGCAGTTCATTGGCAATAAATCACAGGTCAAGAGCACAGGAATGGTGTTCTACCTCCAAGGGAGCGTCCAATCCTGAGGCTTGTGCATAGCGGTACATGGTTGGAGAGACAGATTTGCCCAGCACGTTTACAACGACGCCTATGATGCCGGCTGCGCCTGCTTCCTTGGCTTCTGCAATCTGCACGTTTGGCATCCACTGTCACTCACCTGCAACCTGTGGCAAGGTTGCTATCAGGCAAACATATTTTGCAGCACAGATGATTGCCTTGAGCAAGACAGCTTCTTGTTGTAACGAAAAGGGTGTGGCCGATATAAGCAAGCTAATTGCAGAGCCCATTCTACAACCAGTCGCTACAGCTGCAGAGGACATGGCTTGATGCTGGCTGTCTCTCTTCAGCAGCACATGATAGTGGTGCAATTGCAATGCTACATCATGATGTTGACACATGATTGCAGCACACATGCTGTACTTGATAATTTCTGCTGCAGTGGCTACATAAAAAATTGCAATTGTAATGCAACATGCATTGCTTGCATGGTACACGCTATGTTCAGCCAGGACTCCATCCTGCATATGGTCAGCTGTCTGCAACTGAATCAGGAGTCACATGCAGGGTTTGAACAACAGGCAACTAGCTGCTATGATAAGAGAAATACCTCACCTGCAAAGGGTGAACAAACCAATCCCATTGTAAGACAGGCACTTTTACCGCTCTGCAGACTGCAAACAGGTCAGACAGGCCGGCTGGGGTCTCTTCAAGATCTGTAGGCACTGCTATGGCGTCTACTCCCCAGGAGACATAGTCCACTGCAAGTTTAGCGACATCTTGAGATGTGGAAGAAGGAGAAGGACGGCAGACTTCGGCTACTAGGACTGGTTTCCCATACGGTATCCTCTCCTGCAAGCAGGCGTGTATAAAAGCTGAGGCATTTGACCAAAGTTTGTGCTTGATGATTGAGGCTTGTAAGCTCTGTTTGATGGCTTGATGAACAAGGTAGTGGTCTCATGTGATTTGAAAACAAGTGCATGAGAAAGCGCCCATGCTTTATGTACTGACAACATGCAGCATCATGCATGTTTCAGTACAGTTATGTTTGGACGTCTTTATGCATACAAGGCAATGCACTGTGGTGAGGGTTGCAGTGGCATTTCTTGCTGTCGAACTTGTTAAATGTCAGATGCGTTTAGCAGATGCACATTGTGCGCAATTGATTCACAGTCAACTTTGCATGAAGTCAACTGCCAGGTAACAGAAGCTGCAAGTTGCTATCGAAGTCTTCGACTCGTGCACGTTTCAAATGTCACCTGTATGAGCCTTGACAGCCTGTGAGGCGGACTAGCTGGCGATCTCGTGGCAGACTGCAACCTGTCGGCTGCAATCTCTTCGCCCATGTCCACCAGAACATCAGCAACTTGTCTAACCTTGCGTTTGATCGTTACCGATAACGCATTCGGCCTTTTGTCTGGTGCACCCTCATCTGCATCCTTGCCCTTTGCACCGACTGTCGAAGGTCTCGTTTGTCTCGGATGTCGCTGCACATGCCGTACAGGATTTTGGGCGAGAGGACAGCCGCTGGTACGGAACGTTCCAAACACCGTGGCCTGCCAGCACTGCGACATCATGCTATCTGTCCATTGAGTACACGACTCCGCTACAACAGCGCTACGAAGGCGCGCAAAGCATGCACTGCCCCAACGCTCTAAGTTGTTACACGGTTGAAAATAATTGCGACGAAGGACGTTCAGAAGCGCACAGGAATGACTGCTACCGATGGCTCTCTACCGTCGCTTCGTTTGTCTTTACGCACCTGGGAAAGCTCTGCTCGCCGGTCACAATCTGCTAGACACCGGCGAAGAAGAAGCGGGGCATTGAAATTGTCTGTGAGTACAGACTTGCTGGAATTCAGCTGTTTATGGCATGGCACAATCAGCACACGTCGATGACAGCGATATGGATTCCAAGAACCAGGTCCGCATGTAAATCCACACCAAGGCCGATATGACAACCAATCTGCTTACAGCTGTTTGGTCATGACTTGTGTGAGCAGCATGAGCTACAATGTGCTGTCTTGTGGCTTTCTATGCAGGCATCACAGTGTCAAGCAATCACTGCCTTGAGCTGATGCTGGCAATTGACTTGTGGCTGCATGTAGCCATGAGTGCTGCCTGTTGAGAGCTGCATTGGGCGAATTTTGAAAGTTGGATGCTTTCATGCATGAGCCGATCATTGTGGTTTCTCCTGCAGCAAACCACCGTCCTCGACTATTGCATATTCCGCTGATCGCCAGGCCTGCCGATCCAATCTTGCTATTTGCGCCAACTTGCGAGCGAATCGATCGTCCTTCAGGGTGTTCTTTGCCTGTCCGACGTACGGTTGATCGCGACAACGCAAACATGCACTGTCTGCAAACAGGAACCGCAGGGCCCTGCTGCAGCTCACGATGCGTCCCGAGTACTGTCCTGCTGATGAGGTATTCTGCTCAGCATCGACGGCGATCGCATAAGCGTCGTTGCGCATGGTCGAGGACTAAGGCTCAAGCTGCAGAGGTATGTTAAACAGCGGTCTCAGGTTCATTGCTGCGTGAAGGCCCCAGGCGATTCTAAATGTGGTTGCGCCGCAATGCCGGCATATACATGCAAGCACACGCACCGTCGTATGATCAGCGGATCTGAGCCAGTCATATCGTTCATCAGCTTCTGCTGAGCAGCATCACCAAGTCGATCTTTCACTACGCAGGAGAGTCAGAAGGATGAAGCAAGGCGTCTGTTGGCCGAGGCTGAAGCACTTATGGCTGAGATCGGATCCGGTGACTACCAGGCTCGTCAAGCCAAAAGAGCAGCAGAAGAAGCTGAGAGGGCTGAAGAAGGGCTTGCTACACATGGGCTGAAACTATCGTGTGATGTGAATGGGTGTGTCATTGTTCCCATACACGCAGATCAGTCAACACCAGGCCTAACAGGTGAAGCTCATGCTGTTTTATCGTTTGAAGGCTGGAATGTGGAATCTTGCTGTTCTGTACATCAAGCGTATCATTTGTCTATAAAGCATGTTAGACAGGCTCAGCAGGCCCAGCTTGGTACGTGTTGGAGTAACGAACTGTCTCCGACCAGTTCAGTCCTGTGCTGATCTCAAGCACTTGGACTGGACATGAAGGGAAGAGTGGTCCTCGTAAATAGTTGTCTGCCAAGTTGTCTTGTTATTGTTCTTCTGTATATGGCTGATGTGATGTCTGCTGAAGGCTTCATATTCATTTTTGACCTGAGGCCTTTTGAGCAGCCGTGCATCACTTAGCTCAGCCAATGCTGCACGTCCTCACTCTGGCTCAGCTAAATTTGCTATCTGCTGTTTACTGTTTGCACTTAACATCCTTTCAGAGACCCAGGAAGTCTATCAGGCAGATCTCCCCCAATGCAGGCAAAACAAACAGTAGCTGCACCTTAGGAATTTCAGTTGCTTGACATGGCACGTGCTGTAACCTCGCCTGGCTGTTTGCACAAAGTGTTACAGGCAGGTTTCTCCCTAGAGCAACAAAGGCAAACAGCAGCTGCGTCACAGAATTTTCAGTTGTCTGATACTGCACATGAAGTCATTGTGCTTTGAACCCAAGACCCCTCTGACTGCCTGCAGGAAGTCTTTCTGGCAGGTCCCCTCCCAAACAGCAGAAGCAGACAGCAGCTGCACCGCAGGACTTTCAGTTGTCTGAGGGTCAGGGTTGGAAAATGGGCTTTGACAGGCGGCCTCACAACCCTGCCAGCTTCTCAGCCTTGCTTGGAGGTGATGACTGGAGCATGGCCCTCAGCAAATATGAGTATGATGACTTTTGCAAGGTAATTTTTGCATCTGACAATTCTGTATTTTGGACTCCTGGGTCACTTCATGCATCGCTGACTTGACTGTAAGACACTTGCCAAACAACCCTGCTAGCTTCTCAGCATTGCTTGGCGGTGTTGACTGGAGCATGGCACTCAGCAAATACGAGTATGATGACTTTTGCAATGTTAATACGAGTACGCTGAAATTTTCAAAGAAACTTGGAGCCTGATGAGTTTTGCATGGCGCTGGCATGACTTTTGTGTCATTTCATGCCTTTTTGAGCATTGCTTGGGGATGATGAATGGAGCATGGCGCTCAGTAAACATGAGTATGCTGATTTCGGCAAGGTAAGCACCAAACAGCTCATTATATATTTTCCGCAGCAATAAATGGGAGTCTGCAAAGGACGTTTTGATCTCATTCAGTAAGCAGCTTGCTGAGCATTTCGCCCTCCTGGCCTAGACTTCTGTGTCAGTTAATGTTGTTCTGATTTGCCTGGTAAGGTACTTGCCTCACAATGGTACCAGCTTCTCAGCACTGCTTGGGGGTAATGACTAGAGCATGGCCCTCAGCAAATGTGAGTATAATGACTTTTGCAAGGTACATCGTGCAGCTATCTGATCTGCAAGTTTTTGTGTGACAGGGCACAGGTGAAATCAGTTTGATTAGTGGCTGGTTGCTTTTGCCTGCAAGTTGACGCAAAGCATAGCAACCTCACAAACGATACTAAGCTTTCTTTGCACAGCCACTGGAGAGCTTCAGGCAGAGCACAACAGCACTTGCAAACTGCATGATTTGCTGATCGTGCAGATACTGAAGAATGTGAGGCAAAGCATAAAAATTTGCTTAAGTTGCATGCACTTATCACTGCACTGTCAACACAGACATTTTTGCTGTTTCTTCTGCAGCCACTGCAGATTTGAGGCAGAACAGAACAGCCCTCATGAGCTGCTGTGCAAATGCAAAATGCAGCCTTTAAAGGAGTTGAGGCAGCGCAAAATGACCTTGGAATTGGGTGTTCTCTGTGTAGCTAATGGACAACTTGGGGAGGAGCATGACAGCCCACACAAAAAGCAAACATTGACCAATGTGCAACACCCCAAAGTTTGCAGCTGAGCTCAATCATGACATTGGGTGTTCACTGCGCAGCTACTGAAGAATTTGAGGCAGAGCATAGCAACCCTTGAGATTTGTGGTGAGTGGGGCACCGGCCAGCGTGCAAATGAAGACGCCTCGTTGGAGGTGAGGACCGAGAGAGTGTGGATGGAAGGCAGAGCTCAACAGAAGAGGCTGTCAGCTCTGCAGGTAAGCGGCCATCAGGAAAATAAGAAAAGGACAAAATAGGTCATGCAAACAAAGAACAAACTTAGAACGCAAAGCAGAAACACAAGGCATTTGGCGCCAGTAGGAGAGCCCACTCTTGAGGTCAGAACTGAGAGAGTTTGTGTGGAGGGCAGAGCTCAACAGAAGAGGCTGTCAGCTCTGCAAGCAAGCAGCCATCAGGAAATAAGCAAAGAACAAAGTAGGAAACGAAACAAAAGAAACTGATTGAAAACACAAAGAAGAAAAATCCAGGCGTCAGCAGCAAAGCCACTCTTGAGGTGAGGATTGAGAGGGTGGGGATGCAAGGCCAAGCTCAACAGAAGAGGCTGTCAGCTTTGCCAGTAAGCACCAAATTGAGCAATTTGCAGAATGCTGCCATAGGCACTGCAATTGCAAGCTCTTTATGTAGATGGCATACCTGAGCGCCCATCTATCCAGCTTGACGCCATACTGTCCAGTTGTCAACAGGAGCTTGACAATTACTACTTCAAGTGAGCGGCTTGCAATTGGCCAGGCAGTCATGCATGACACTGTGGTGGTTTCTGCTCCAAGCCAACTCAGTGGAGGCATGTCTTTGTGCACCCAGAGTTTGAGTACCTTTCTGCATCCTGCACATTTTGAGTTCTGCCACTATTGTCTTCAGGACTTTTGGACCCACGATGATGAGGAGGGCAATGAAGTACAGCTAGATGCAGACAAGTCAGCTTTTCAAGTACGATTCATTGTGTCAAGCCCAGGCCAAAGAGATGTTGAGGGGCGTTTTGATGCTGCTATCGTGATGCGCATACTGGAGCATCTTGATGCTGAGGAAGGGGCAAGCCGGGTGTCAAACTCGCTTGGCACAGTGCATTCACTTGGCACTGCGCAGTCCCCTGTTTCAGTTAGAGCCTAACCTGTTTCAGTTAGAGCCTAACCTGTTTCAGTTAGAGCCTAACCTGTTTCAGTTAGAGCCTAACCTGTTTCAGTCAGAGCCTGAATTTCTGGCAGCTGCTGAATCCTTCAGTGTTAGATAGGGGCGTTGAGAAGATGTGAGAGCGCAAACTTGCCAGATTGCTTTTTGACATTTTGAGAATAGGACAGGAAGGAGGCAGAGTTCAAGAGAGAGATTTTGAGTTGAGTCAGTAGTCACTGCCTGTTTTGAAAGCACAACTCTGCAACTTTTGGCCTAACAATTGCTAGTCTCGTCAGAAGTTGCCAGATTTGCTGCAGTTGGTAGTATTGCTCCTTTATGGCAATTGCCAGTTTTGAGAAGATCGCATCTGGAAGTTTGCGGAACTGACTGTGTGAAGAGGTGGGGAGAAGAAAGGTCTACTTTGTTGTAGGGACTGATAGACTGCAGCTTGCTGGTAGCAGGAGCAGAAATTGTGAGATGTTGCAGACCAATAATCAACTAGACGGGCAGACAGCAGAAAATAAGCCAAATCAAGCTAACACTGGTCCACCTGTTACCTACTTGCGTATGGCAGTTCGCTCTGTAGGCCGATTTTCTTTTGCATCCTGGAACTTGCGCTGCGGCGTTTTCAGTACAACACTGCTGACTTTGCTGGCAAAACCCAGGGAAGACAATGTCTCTGTCGCGTGATTGGCTGTTGAGGCCAGATTGCAGAACATGAGAGCCTTTGCGTCGCCACCCAAGGAGTCTTGCAACAACATTGTCAACTTGGAGTTCCTGCAAGCAACATTCCAAATCAATGCTGCAGCAAAGGCACATCATGCATTTGCCTTGCCTGCTGCACAAAGCCAATACAGCTAGATTTGACCAAGCAATGATGCAGGGTGCACCCAGGCCAACATCAAAAATTTTGTGCAAAGCTGTGCATGTTAGGTGCAAGCAGTCATGCAGCATGCTCATGCACAGGCAAAAACACTGCTGTGCTGCCAGTTACCTGTAAGGGACATGTTTCGACTGTTGCATCAAGGCCGAAATGACATTGCCAAGCTCCAACAAAGACTTGTTGATGTTCTGAGCCTCTGTCAGCGTCAAGCCGGTGGCGCCGGTCTTTGTGATGCGCTCGCTGCCGGCCAAGTCGCACAGCGTCAGCTTGCCAACCGTTCGTACGCCGGAGGCTGAATCGGTGGCTGCCACATGAACGATGAGCAGGCAGTGGCTTCGACTGCTTCGGGCATTGATGTCATGGCAGCCCACCGCTCTGTGCTCAAAGCCTTTCTCCATGATCTCGAAGATCTGCTCGGGCGTGGTCACCTCTGCACATGCACACACTCTGAAAGGTCAGACAAGGCCGAGCAGATTTGTTGAACAGCAGCTTTGGCTTAGGCTTGGTGTCAGAGGCCAACATTGTGCCGGTCAAAGTTGACCATGCCACAGCTGACTTTGACCTGACAGTGTACAGCCTGCTAGTCTCTGTGACTGACTCAGCAATCAGGCAGTGACCACAGGCCGACACGTCGATGTGTTCACCTGACTGTGTGAGGTCTGGAATGGTGAAGCCTGTTGGGCCCTTCTGCAACTCAGGAACAGGCCTGCCTTCTTCAGCTAGCAGATCACGCACCATCTCATTGTAAATTTCCACAATGCTCACGCTGATGGCATAGCTGGCATCAGAACGCTCATTGGCAATGGACCTGTAACAAAGGTTGCAGCAGTCACAGCAGCTCATGGTGATACTCGACAGCAGATGTATTGGACTTCATACATTATCAGGCAGTGAGCTCCCTGACTTCTTAACCTGCCAAGGCCTCCTCATGAGGACAGTGACCCACACAGTGGCTTGCAAACATTTTGCATCATGCACATGTGACATAATACACCATTTGGCAGCGACAGCTTTCATCGAAACAGGTCTCTATGCAGCATGAGTGTTTGTCACTCGATGATGAAGGGGCTTGACCTAAACAGCTCCTTCATGGCCCTGAAATTGATGCCTGGATCCTGTTTGCTGCCCTCCATGGTGTGCGTCTTGCCGGCGCCTGCAAGCAGCATAGTACAGCATGCAGCTTGACATAATCATTACACTTAATCATATTCACAAGTACAGTCAGTGTTAATATCAATGTGAGACGCACATGTACTTGATGTGCCTGACAAGTCAGTCACAACAGGTTTAACTATGACAATAACTAGCCAATGAGTCTTCTGCTCAGCTCTGACGTCATAAGCGACTGCGCCTGCAAATACAGGCTTGCTCCGTCATGGCTTATAACACCATTTTCTGCACCACTACCTGCTTTGTAGAGAGATTCCATGACAGCAATTTGCAGCAAAGGTTGCTGAATCGAAAGGAGAGGGTTTGAACAAAAAAGCATCATGACAATGCCTACGGAGGGGAGGAGATTCTTACATGCTTCAGCAAGACAACAAGTCTGATCGCATGTGCCAGAAAATGACAATCAAAGTGCGGACAGGAAATTTGCCACATTTCTGGAGCTGAAGTGCATGATGGCTCAAAGCAAGTTTGTGCAAAGCAGCACTAAGTTGCCGGGCAAAGCCTGTCAGAGTCCAACTTGTCCAGGACAGTTAGACAGTGCATGAACACTGAGCACATACCGGTCTGGCCATAGGCAAAGATGCAGACATTGTAGCCATCTAGAGCTGAGGTGACCAGCTGAGACACATCTTCAAAGATGCCTTCTTGCCGCACCTCTGGTCCAAAGACCCTGTCAAAGTCAAATGCCTGCAGCACAGTAGTTCAATCTGACACTGCACACAGCTTTGATGCCAAGGCGTCTTGCCTTGCACTCCCAGACACTCAGCCAGTGACCCCATATGCAGCTGTCAGTGATCACCGCATGAACCCAGCACGATTGAGGCAAAGCTGTGTCTGAGAGTAGCGTGTGGGATGAGCAATTGGCTACTCAGTTGCACCAAGAGCATGTGAGCTTTGAAGGTGGGGGTTGGGGGGGGGGGGGCGCTGTGGTGCAGAGGCAGCCTGACCTTGGTGGAACCAAGAGCTGTGCATTGCAGCCTATGGCCATCCTGGCATTTGAGGACGCTGGCTTGTCCCACTGCCACTTCTTCCCCACTCAGAGGCTTCACCCTCACATATACCCTGCATGCAAGCAAAGTTAAGATTGACACCATTGACCCGCCCCAGCTGGTGTACTCGTCAGCGGAGGTCCTTGATGACCTATGAACAGTGCACAATCAGCAACTGCTTCTCTGTGCAAAACAGTGCGCACCTGATGTTGCCACGCAGCTCTTGCACCACATTGTGAAGGCGGCGTCGCTCCAAGGCCTCTCTTGCATACGCAGCCTTGTTCTCTGCTAGTGCTACTTCCTGCAAGCAGAAGTCTGATTGAAGCCCTGGCATAAGCATGCAAATGGCCTTATAGCAGGATTCACAGATCACAACATGACACTTGCCAGCCTCAGAAGCCTAGAGAACATGCCTGGTGCTTCTGCAATGAGGTGATGCCAATGCTGGCTCCCTCCGCCAGCATTGCAATGCAATTCTTGAAGCAGCAGGTAGTTAGATGGGTGCGCATATACAGAAGTACTGCTACACCATGACTTCATACTCAATGCAAATAATCCAGGATAGCACTGGTTTGAGACAGTTGATTGCTCCAGTATGTACCTAGCTGGGCCTGCTGAGCCTGTCCAGCACAAGTTTGGAATGTATGAATGAAAGAATGAATGAGTGGATGAATGAACAAACAAAGGAATGACATGAAAACCCTCAGCAGCTTTTAAGAAAACTTGCCTGATGTTTCAGCAGTGAAGTGATGCCAGATCTCGCTCCCTCAACCAGCATGGGGATAAAGTCCTCCAGGGCTTTTGCCTCGCTCCTAAGGGAGTTTTGAAGCGCCCTGGCTGAGGCAATGCCCCTCCTGAGCCCGCACACACTGCTGGACAGACGCTGCTCAATCTCCTGGTCTGCCAACATGCCAATGTCCCTGTGGCATGGCAGCATTTGTATTTGCTGACTTGATGGAAAGAATAGGCTTCTGTCGAGTTTCTCTTAAAACTAGAGTCAATAGTTGCGCTTGCACTCTGTTGCATAATCGTCTGCAGCTTGTTCATTTGTAGGGATTTGAACAGAGCTGTTTAGAGGCATTGCATTGCTTCAAATGCACCTAGCAAGGTCATGAAACCTGATGAAACAGGAAGCATATAAATGATGATGCATGTCAGCAAGCAGTCATTGTGCGCTCTGCAGCTGACTTGACAAGTGCTCTTTGCTGTCTAGCTTTTGCTTGGCTGAAACTGCACTCTCTGCAAGTCAGAAAGGTTGAAATGGGTGACCAATCTCAACCATGGCGGTCAATCAATGCATTCATCATGCAAGGTCTGAATGCATGACTGTGTGCAAGTTTACAGTTATCTATCAATCAATCAAATAGCAGTGAAAAGCATTGATTAAGCCAAGATTCACATCATTTCAACAATTGATCAAAGCAGGTTGTGCAGAGTTCAAATAATGCATGAGATACCATGTGACTGTGTTGTGCTGCTTACCACACATGGTTTTGCAATCAGAGCAGGCTTACGTGCACTTGAGCAATTGTGTTTTGCTGGACTACAGTCAAGAGCAGCTTGAGTAGCATTCAAATTACTGTTTGTTTGATTTGCACAGCAACCAAAACAACCTTTTGGTGCACTTGTTTGTCTTGCACGCAACTGAAGAGACTCACCTGAAGGCTGTGATACAGGCAGGGCTGCCAGACACATGAGCCCCGTCCAACGTCACACTGGCCCTGTAACTGCCCTCAGCTGGTACGGTGTACTGCACTGCGTATGTGCCGTCATTACGATCAGTCACAGCAATGCTGTCCTTGGACACACCAGCTATCTGGACTGTGAAGCTGACGCCTCCTGATGAGCAAGAATTTTGGAAGCTGTCATGCGCCTGCAGCAGAGACTGACTTTGTTGATTGATAAGGTACACTGCACTGCACTGCATACGTGCCGTCATTACGGTCAGTCACAGTGATGCTGTCCTTGAACACACCAGCTATTTGGACTGTGAAGCTGACGCCTCCTGATGAGCAAGCGTTTTGGAAGCTGTCATGCTCCTGCAGCAGAGACTGACTTTGTTGATTGATAAGGTAGACTGCAGTGCACTGCATACGTGCCGTCATTACAGTCAGTCACAGCAATGCTGTCCTTGGACACACCAGCTATCTGGACTTTGAAGGTGACGCCTCCTGATGAGCAAGCGTTGTGGAAGCTATCATGTGCCTGCAGCAGAGACAAACTTGGTTGAGTGTGATGGTGTACTGCAAAGCATATGTGCCGTCATTCCGGTCAGTCACAGTAGTGCTGTCTTTTTTAAATGCCTGCAATCTGTACTGTGAAGCTGACGAGTCTTGATGAGCAGGGGTTGTGGAAGCTGTCATGTGCCTGCAGCAGAGAGCCAGGTTCTGGTGGCTCAGCAGAAGACGATCTACAAGAGATAGGGAGAAGTAAAAAATGTGATGTGCATGCAGCAGAGACTCTGCTGGTTCAGCAAGAAGTCGACAGCACAGAGAAGCAACGCTGCTGTGTGCATGGAACAGAACTTATGCCGACAGCAGCAAGGGCAGGGGCTTCTGCAGAAGCAGAAGTCATGGTGGAAGAAGAAGCAAAAGACAGAGTTGTATGCAGCATCAGATAATTGACTGGGAGAACTAGGGCTTTTTGGGAAGAGGAGAGGAGCGGAAATGCAGACAATCTGGCTTGCTGCATTTACGCTCACAGCTTTTGGGCTATGCATCACAGCAATACTTTGAGGTGCCAGTGACCCACCTGAACTGTGAAGCCAGCTGCAACGTTGGCGATGGCGCCTTGCATTGGCCAAAATCCTGATAGACGACAGCAGCTGGCATCAGCGGTCCCTTCCTCTACTTCCGCAGCCTGACTGGCTACGACTACTGGCTTAGTATCAGCAGCAGCATTGTCCCCAGCAATGTGTGAGGTGTATACAATCCATTTGCCAGTCTGTGGCAAGACCAGATGAGCTGTAACCGCCCTGGGAGCCTGTAGGGTTTCTGTAGTGTGGGCAGGGATGATGCTGTCTCCTAACCCGGCCTCAACTTTGAACACTCCGCCTGCAACGTGAAGGCAGTATGTTGGAAAGTCCGATAACTAACAACTGTTGTCATCATTATAATGTTCAAAACAAGCCCAAGCTGGCAAGACAGGACTTGGGCTCCACATGCCGCAGAAGCTGTTCTGGAATGCATAACCTGTTGTGTGTCGTACTACATCCTGCAGCACCCATCCAGAGCACCAACATTTCCACAAGCGTCATGAGGTGATATCCATGTGAATGCATGTTCCGCTCCTCTTCCAATGCCTTTGTCAGGAATGGTAATGCTAGATGCTGATGCACTATTAACACTCACACTGAGGACAAGTTTGAAAACACCGGCGGCAAAAAAGCATCTGAACATCAGACGTCCCGACCAAGATGCTCGATACAAGGCAGGGCAGGACTGGGACCACAGACCCCGTGATGCTCAAAACTTAGCAAGCCTGGGAAGACATGACTTGGGCCGCACAGCAATCTACTGTGTTGGTCTTGCAATGCAGTGCCTATCTACAGCGCCGGCATTCCCAACAGCATTATTTGGTTGAATGCCCAATTCATAAGCCACTCCAGCAACAAGCCTGTCAAGCAGCCTCTACACAACTAGCTGCTGTGCACTCACAGGACCTGGGGCAAGTGTAATGCTTTGCATCTGCAGTTCAGCAGACCCTAAGAACAAGTCCACACATAAACAGCAATAATGAAAAGCGTACCTAGGGCGCCAGGGTTCCCAAAGACATCATGAGGTTGGATCCTCATGTCATACGCCACTCCAGCAACAAGCCTATCTGGTAGCCTCTGGACATGGACTCTTTCTGCGCTCACAGGACCAGGGGCAACCGTGATGCTGTGCGTCTGACTCCTGGCTGGCACTGTGACTTGCTGCCCACTTGCAGTGTCTGCCAATGAGACCGTGACGTAGTATGACCCAGCCGCAGTGAGAGGGGCTGTGAAGACTGTGCCCTGGGGCTGTTGCAGCAGGGGAATCTGGCCAGCTAGGCCAGATGCTATGGCTGATAAAGTTGCCTTGCTGACATCTGCAGAACACAGATTACACTGTTTCCTGGATACAGAAACTCTGTACCACTGAGCAGGGATGAGGAAGATTCACTAATATGCCAGCTGCACTACAAGAGGATGTGAAGACTGTGCCCTGGGGCTATTGCAGCAGGGGAATTTGGCCAGCTGGGCCAGATGCTATGGCTGATAAAATTGCCTTGCTGACATCTGCGGAGCACAAAGCAGGTTGGTCCAAGATGAGAAGCCGTCTGTGGTCACTGGCTGCCTGACCAGCTTGCAAGCAGACAAGATGATGTGCTTGGTCCGTAGCTGCAACCTAGAACTGTTCTTGCCTGCTTGTTGCCACAAGCATCTTGCAAGTCAAGCTTAGGGGTCTACAGGGGCTCAGAAAATCTGGAAAGTGGCCATACTATGTGTGCAGGTTTGCGGGATTTTGCAGGACAGTGTGTGTGGGCTACACTAGCAATGTACTGATGTCGAGGCAGATTTGTATGGGGTGCCAGCGCACGGCCAAAGGTCATTGGGTTTGGGTGCTCGCCCCCAAGGGGGGAGCGGGGTGTGTAGAGGCCTGATCAAGCTTAACAGAGCTGTTGGGCCAGCTTGCAATGAGATCAGACAGTGCAGACAGCCAATAGACACAATCGAGGCTGCCGGTCATACCTGCTTGGTTACCGTACGCATCTTGCAGATCAACTTCAACACAGGCCGCCTGGCCAGCTTGCAAGGAGCACGCCTGCAAGGCGGCATGGCTGCCTATGAGCTGCCAGCTGCTGGTTTCAGCACATGCAGCCGCTGGCTCAACAACCACCTGCATGCATTTATAAGTGTATAGAACAAAGTAAGCAAGTCTTGATCAAGCCACAATTATGCATCCACCTTGAGGAAGGAAACACTACTGACCTGGACATGTCAAGCGCCCATCATTTGTTATATCGCACTGCATATAAACTCATCAATGAAGCCATGGATCAATCCGAAGAATGACGGATGGAACCAACCAGCATATCCCAACCACAAACACAAAAGCAATACTGACCTGGAGATGTTGTGCACCAATGATGTGCTGTGAGGCGCTGCACACGATGCAATCAATAAATATATCCTTCAATAAATATATACATTAACAATTTGAGCAATGAGCTGAATTGCATAGTGCAGCCTCAGGAGCAGAGGCAGTGCTGACCTGAACAGATTGCCCGCCAACCATCTGCTGTGTGGCGCTGCACGTCAAGGTGAAGGAGTACGCCCCGGCTTGTCTAGCTAGCACCTGCACCTGTGACAGCTCGTCCTGGCTTGACTCAATGTGAAGGTCCACAGGACCTGGCCCCTCTGTCTGGATGTCAAAGCTGGGACTGGTATTGCCACCGATCACAGGGTTACCGAACCTGCAGTGATGCGCAAAGGAGATACACACCGACAACCAAAATTTGCAGGCACCTCACTGCTCCTTGATGTTGCACGTCCAGTCTTGACATCTTGCCGGCACACATGGTGAGTTATGCTTATGACGGTATGATGCATATGGTGATGATGACAAAGCAGTGCCTGAGGAAATGCAATGTCTGTGACACTCTATATGCATGATAAAGTACAGTATGTCATACCAATCATCTGGCGTTGATAAGTTTGAAAGCAGAAAATTTGACAGCATGCCTGTCACGTTTGCGCACGGTCAAAGCAGCAGTCTGTCCGGCGACCCAAAGCTCATTCTGCATCGCTATTCTACAGTGTTCTGCTGAAGGCACTGCTGCCTGACACACCACCTGAACCTCCAGGGGTGCGACTGTTGCAGCTCTAGCACCAGCATCTTGTGCAAGGTCCCTGCTGCTGCTGCTGCTGCTGCTGCTAGCAAGGCTGACAGTCATTTGGTATGGGCCCGCATGCTGAAGGATTGCGGATAACTCATATATGCCGTCACCCAGGTGTGTGATTGTGGGTGAGAGCTGCTGTTGAGTGTGGCTGCTGCTCAATGAAGCATGCAGCTCGGCATCGGCCTGCATTGGCAGAAGAAGCAGCAGTCAAACGCCGTATTGATGACATGGACAGCCTCAACATTCACAAACAATTTGTTGTCAACAGCCTTGCCTGAAGACATTTGACTCCTTTGTGCACAGCAATGCGGTGCAAGCTTTGCAATAGTCAAAATTATCGGGCGCTGCAGCTCCAATATGCGCCTGCAGGCATCAATCCACAGGCTGTAACAACTTTCAATATAATATAACGATAACAATAATCATAACAATTTCCAGCATTTACTGGTAGGTGTGTGTGGCACAAGTTTTATCTTGCCAGGCAGGCTTGTGGCTTGCCTTGAGCGTCGCAGTATGGATGCCTGATGTTCAACTAATGAAAGTCAGACAAAACACTGTCATTCCAAATCTTTCTCAGTCAACCTGGAAGATCTGATCCCTTGACTTGACCCTAGGCTGTGCATCAGCACAACAGACATTCTGCAGAAATTGAGGACACACCTGGCAGATCCGCTGTTGCAGGGCATCTTGTGTCTCCACCAGCACACAGAAAGCTTCCCCTGCCACAGCTATCACCTCAGCAGCAGCTGTCTGATGGCAGCCGACCACAGCTAGGCTTGTGCAAGCATTGGGACTTAGCATAATTGGCCAGCCGCCTGGATGTATATGCTGCTGATTGACCTGAACATACAGGGTCCCTGCAGGACATTCCAGATGTATGAGTCTGCTGGCATATGCGTCGAACCTCCGCAGTATCTGTCTGGTGGCAGCAGACTGCAGTCAGGCTTGTGCATAGCGTGATTGGCCAGCCGCCTGGGTGTATATGCTGCTGATTGACCTGAGCATACAGGGTGCCTGCAGAGAATGACAGATTTCTGACTCAGCAGCCCTGTCATTTATTGACTTACGCGATGTCTGCGGACGCAGCATCTCTGCTGCTGGGCAACTCAAACATACAGGGTGCCTGCAGGGAATGAGAGGATCAGGACTTGGCTGCCATATGCCTGCTACACTACAGGAGCTTGCAACTCTGCAGCATCTGTAGGGTGACGGCTCACCACAGCCAGGCTTGTGCAAGCATTGGGACTTAGCGTGATTGGCCAGCCGCCTGGGTGTATATGCTGCTGATTGACTTGCACATACAGGATGCCTGCAGGTAATGTCAGTATTGTGAGTCAGGTTGCAAGTCCCTGACATTGCTTGCACCTCAGCAACATCTGTCTGGCAGATACCAACCACAGCTAGGCTTGTGCAAACATTGAGGCATAGCGTGATTGGTCAGCCAGCTGGGCGTATACGCTGCTGATTGACTTGCACACACAGGATCCCTGCAGGGATGTGAGATTTGTGTGTCAGCAATTCTGTTGTGGCGGGCTTGCACAGACAGGCTTCACAGCACAGAGCGTCTGACTTGATGATCCTTGCAAGCCCAGGAAGTCTGCAAGCCATGCAGCTTTGTTGCTGGGTGATCCGAACAGATAGGGGTTTTGTAGGAGTGTTAGAAGCGCACGTGCATATGCACAGAGTCTGTAAATTATGCAGCTCTGTTGCAAAAAATGAGAAAGAATCATGCATATGCAGGGAAGCTGCAAGTCCTGCAGCTTTGCCATTGAGAAAAGTCTAGTGCAACCCAGTGCATCATACCTTGTGAGGTCATTCGAGCGATCAACAGAAGTTCATGCAGCTGATTGCCCTGTGTGAGCGTCAGCTGTTGCAGCGCTGTCTCTGGTTGGCAGTTGACTTGCACCTGGTCTGTTTCCAGACTGCAGGAGTTGCAGAAGGCATCCTTACACAATTCAATGGATCTTACCTTGTGATGTGACCTGAGCGGCTAAGACCACTTTGTCTGGCTGATTGCCCTGTGTTAGTGTCAGTTGTTGCAGTGCTGCCAATGGTTGGCAGCTGACTTGCACCTGGCCTGGTTCCAAACCGCACAAATTGCAGAATGCGTCTCTACCCACTACAGTCAATGTCAGCTGACCTGCAGCACAGATGTCTTGTACTTGTCAGTTTTTCAGGTAAGTTTGGTGTAGTCAGACTATAGCTTACTGCCTCTCTGCAGCACTGCATCAAGGCATGCTGCAAGTTTGGCTTCGACTGAAGTAGCTTTCACTACCACACCAGGTTGCTTGCGTACGGAAAACTGGTCTGCACATGTACAAGTAACAAAATCAGCTCAACAAGCTGCTGCATCCTGTACTGCAGGAATAGGCACTCCAGCAGCCGCATCTAGCATCACAACTAGAGCGCCTGACTCGTTTTCCTGGGGAGAAATCATCAACAGTTGGCTGTGTCCTGGAGTCTCATGATGCCCTAAGCAATTAACAATGGTGTGCAGGTTGGGCAGGAGGTGACTCTGGATGCACGAAATCTTCACCAGAGCACACACCTGTGCAGGGCGCATCTCCTAACCCAACCAGCTTGCAAGCAGATAGGCACAGCCCAGCAAACCCAACTCAAAAACAAAAAAACCCTTATGTGGCAGCCTGCTAAGATGATACACTTGATGAACAACGGCTGCCGTTCAACCACAAGCTCACTGATTTTACCTGAGCAAGGCGCATCGTCTAGCCCAACCAGCTTGCAAGCAGATGGGCACAGCCCAGCAGACCTGACCTGGACTGCAAAGGGGGACCCTCTCACATGGCGGCCCCCTAGAAAGACTGACACCTGAGCAGCAGCAAGATTTGCTTATGAAGCGCAGCTGTTACAGCCTGTGTAAGCAAGTGTAAGCAATTGTGAGCAAGTGTAAGCCCATTTGGCTTGTTTAAACATGTGTAAGCAAGTATAAGCATACCAAGGTGGCTGTGTGTGATGCTGAGTTATCTTGACAGACTGCTAGGGCAATCCTGTGACTTGTTGGGCTTTGGACACATCGCAGTCTGCACTTAGTGATGATAAATTGATGAAAATTGCTGGGCGGTGTACAATGTTGCAAGAACAGCATCACTGCACAGGCTGCGTGAAGCATCACATATTGCATACTCCTAGAGTAGCAGACAAGCTGAAGGACTTGTGAGCAGACCACATTTTGTTTGCATGGCATGATGTCTAAAGCAACAAGCTGACAGCTACTCAAGAGCAGAGAGAGTTGACTCACCTCGTGTTCCCCCATTGAGACCCATTCCCAACTTGAGAGTAGCGCCCCTGGGGACTCAGTGTTCAGCGCCACAGCATGGCTGCTGAGTGCCTTATGGCGTTTGCTGCATGTCTGTATAGAGAATGGCTCCAGTCCTGTCAATCGCTTGCCAGGTGCCTGCAATGATAATCAGGGTTCAGTCCACAGCATGGGTGCTGCTTGTCTTACAGAGACTGGCTGTAGACCTGTCAATACTCCTGCCTGCAAAAGCAACCAAAGGGCGGCAAGAGGCTACTTTCAACTAACCACACAAAATTCTGCTTGTCTGCACAGAGACTGGCTCCAGACATGTAAACTGTTTGTCAGGTGTCTGCGACAGTGGACAGGCTCATCAAACACAGTAAAGGGCAACAAGAGCCTACTTTCACCTTAATGAACATGCTTCTCAGGATCTTCTGCTTGTGATAGGCATCACAGGCCATAGCAGTTGCCTGTGTTTGGAATGTACATATTCTACCACATGCAAATATATGTAACAGAGACTGTCTTCCTGGACAATGGTTACCTCAATGTTTGCTGCTTGTGGTGGGCACTCTTATCTATATCAATGCAACAACTGCCTTGAGATGTCCTCTGGTCAGACAGGACATAGCCGTCACAACCAGGTTTGGTCTACTTACCTGTATGTGCAGAGTGCACGTCTTGCCACAGACGTTGCTGCCCTCTGCAATGGTTGCCTCAATGTCCTCTGGCTGAACAGAGCCTAGCCTGGCTGTGACGAAGAAGCCCTGCTGCCTGATTGGCTGGCCGTCCAATTGGATACGCAGCACCCATTGGCCTGGAGCTGGCAGGGTGTATGCCAAGCTGTATGTGCCATCCTGATTGTCTAGCACTTGCACCTGCACCTCAAGTCTTTGGCATATCATGCATGCTGCATGTCATCACATGTTGTTTACACCTCAAAACAACATGGTTGCTTGGGGATGCAAGCTGCACCCTATGACATGTCATGCATGCTGCATGTTACGTGATACCCTTGTAACAATCTCAAGCCTGCACCCTGTAGCTTAACGTGTATGTGTTGTGCAGCTGGTGCCAGCTCAAGCCTTTGACATGTCACAAATGGTACAGATCATGTCACCTCACTGCATGTATGAACAACCTATGCACTGTCATTTGATGGCATATATGTGGTAAATGCCTCGCACCTGAGACGTTGCAGCACCAGAGATGCATTGAAGCTGAGCTTCAACATTGGTCACGCCCATCAGGCAATGATTTTTATAAGAGTCTGCTGTGTGCAGAATGGACGTCATGGGTTGCCGGCATACAGCTTCCTGCAGAACAATCAAGCAGCATTGTGGGAAGATGGACATTTGCTCCACAGCAAAGCTGTAAACTGCCAGCAATTGGATGCTTGATGCATGCTCATCAAGCATGACAGTGGTCAGATGCTGGTTTGCATTTGACAGGACTGTTGCTTTGCTAGTTGAGACAGCGCTGCGTGCGGGCTCTGGCTACTGCTGGCATGGTTGCAGAGGGTTGAGTGTCCCGTGATGCATTGTGAACTGAAATGTACATTCTTTGCTTTGTCAACTGAATGATGGACTGATTGATTGATTGATTGATTGATTGAGGAATTGATTAATTTGCTGTTTCTCTGGTTGATTGATTGACTATTTCACTGACTGCAAAAGCGCTTGCCTCTTTTTGATTGGCTAGCCAACAGGAGGCAGTGTCTGATTTTCCTGGCAGTACCAATATACCCCTGGGCCAACCCCCCTGCCCCACTGGCTGACCCCCCAGCAACACTTCCACCACAGCACAGCCTGCTTGCTGCACTTCAACACCATACACAGCTGGGCTGTGTGCTGTTGCATTTGCACAGCTTTCTGCCTGACCTGATTCCTGCATGGTTGACAACGGACCCATGTTGAGCATGTTGGCGGAGAAGAGAAAACAGCAGTGTCAGTCTTGGGTAGTGTTTCAAGCAAAGCAGCACCAATGGTATTGGGTGGGCACCACAATGACAGCAAAACCTGGTTGATATGCTGCTGCACATACCTGTCTGGACTTGGCTTGACCTGGTGACTGCACTCCTGAGACCTGTTGCAACTGCTGCAACTGATCTGAGGCTGCATTTGGGCTCAGCTGAGTCAGCATTGGGCCACCAATGAGTCTTGCCACGAGAGGTTGCTTACTTGTGGCAGGATTTTGGAACTGGTCAAACAGGTCCACGCAGATGTGCAGGCTGCTGCCAGCTGTGATTGCAGGCTGCTGATCCTGGTTGCAAAGGTGAAGAAATTGAGCCTGTAAGGAGACACGGTTGAGATTGAGTTCACACTGAAACAGTTGCCTTGCTTGCTGTACTCAAATGCTGATGCCTCCTTCAGCACCAAGCGATGTTGAAGCCACCTTGTTAAAGGCGTCTTTGTTTTGCTCAAGTTCAACCACCAAGCTCATGTCTTTTCCCGCAGCAAATGCATGATAGGTAAATGCACAACAGACCAGGCAAGCCTTGTCGCTATCTGCCTGCTTCCATTGCTGTGTTTTGTTTGTAACGCTTATCAGATATGGCTTGAGCACCACAGAAGACATGCTTGCTGTCGTTGCCTCTCATCCTTATGTCCAGCAAGTGAAAAACGGAGGGCACGATGCAGCAATCTTATGCAGCTGTCCAGGTCAAAATGTAATGATGATAGTCATGATAACAACGATGAGAAAAAAGAGAAAAATTGGACATCACCTCAGACTCTGCTGCTGCAGCTGTGTCTGCCGTGACTTCAACAATGATTGGACCATCAGGCAGATGCCGACCATTCTTGGACATTACCCACAGCTCATGCTTTCCTGCACCGAAACCATTTCTGGTGCACAATGCACTCAGCTGTATCCATATGCAGGAGCACGCTGTCAAGGCTTCACCTTGACCAGGATGCCTGCTGCTGACAACCTTGCACAAGGCACATTTTGCGATTGATCTGACCCATGAGCATGCTACGTATAAAGCATCACTTACATCCAATATGTGTGTCAATAAGGCATGTGTCAGCTCACATGGCATGCTGCTTGGTTGGTGCTTTGAAGCCTGTAGAGATGCTTGCTTGAACTGTAAACATCTGGTGGTGCTCACAATCGAAACAACCCTGTCAACAGGTTGAGCTTCTGCAAAGCTCACCAGCCTTCTTAATCCTGTAATCAATGATAGCCTCCCTTTTAGTATCAAAGACCTCTACCTCAGCCGCTGAGCACTTGACATCCATGTGGCTTGCTGCAGGACTGGTGACAGTATTGCCAAACCTGCAAGCACACAATCTCACAGTGAGCAGCTGACACAGTCATGTGGCAACAAAGCCATTTGCTGAGCAGGCTACACTTGGTGTAATGTGCCCAGCTTGAGAAAGCTTCAAGTAGATTCTGTTTGAGCCTAACTGAAGCCTTTGAGAGAGACAGAGTAACTCCATATGCTTTAGCCAGCCAAGGCTGACCGCATGTGACACACGGGGCAATGACTATGTGTCCGTCAGTTTAGGACAGTCTACAACACGGTGAAACAAGGTAAACCACATGCCAGTTGGGGTGTTGTCAAGCATCAAGCAGTACGAGGTAACTACCTGTCACACTTCTGAAGTCTCAGCTGCCCACTTTGACCTGCAACAAGGCTGCTTTCCACAGCAAGCACCTTGCAGTGGGGCACTGACAACGGCCCTGCCCTGCAAATGCTGTCAAAGGCCCTGCAGCCTGAAATGCCCTCCAGGCTGACTGTGACGGTGAAGGGCCCTGCCTGACAAATGGTGAAGCTGGCAGTGTAGGTGCTCCCTGTTGTATGCTTCACAGGAACTGCATAGCAAATGAGTGCCAGTGAGCACCTAAGAAGGGGCAGATGCTGTTACAAGCCCTGCAGCATGAAATGTCTTCCAGGCTGACTGTGATGGTGACAGGGCGTGCCTGACACATCGGGAAGCTGGCAGTGTAGGTGCTCCATGCTGTATGCTTTGCAGGAACTGCACAGCTAGTGAGTGCCAGTGAACAACTAAGAACAAAGGGGCAGATGCTTTTACAAGCCCTCCAGGCCAGTGGTGATGATGAAAGCCCTGCCCGACAAATGGTGAAGCTGGTAGTGTAGGTGCTCCTTGCTGTAGGCTTCACAGGAACTGCAAATCACATGAAGGACCATCAGCCAAATTGAAAAAATAATGCATGCAACCGAAGGCATCTGTACAAATCAAATCATCTGTAGCTTCAATACAGCTGGATATTCAAAAGCAGGAGGGAGTGGCTGTAACAAAACATTGTGCACTGCCCAAGTTCAAACAAGCCATGTGCATAACATGCACCTCAACAGCTGCAAAAGCAGTTTTTTGGTGAAAGGTTGTGGATGGCTGGCAGTTGATTGTGCATTGCAGTATGTTTTGCGCACCTCACAATAGCATACCCAGGCTGTACAAGCATCCAAATATTATTGTTGTGCACAAGGCAAGTTGCACAAACACATGATGCAGCATCAACAGGTTTGACATTGCATCCTATCATCATTGTATGTGGCAGGACATGTTGCACACAGTACATATTTACCTGCAATGTTTCCCTCTCGAGATGACACATGGAGAACTATTTGTGCCGAGCCATCAGAAGCCACTTCATTGTTGCAGCTGTCCAAAGGCACAATACAAATCAACTTTTCCTCCCCAGCAAAGCATGCAGTCAATGCCCCAGTCACTTGAAGCCCTTTGAGGCAGACTGGCCCTGGCTGCAGTTCTACAGTGAAGGGGCTGTTTGGCACGGCCCTGCCCTCCACACAGACTTGCACCTGTACATATTTGTGGCATCCGTAAGGTTCATGAATGTTTGGGCCCATCTGACACAACTATCATGATAATTTACATTAAAAGGTTCAAAGACCCAGCAGGGGGGCCACAGGAGACGATTCATAAGTAAAGTAAACAGTCAATATGCTGCACTCGTGCAATGACTGTGATCTTATACAGCACAGTGTAGCCTGCAGCAAATGTCACAGCAGCATGCAAAAGACCACAGCGCCAGCAGCACCTGGTAGTCACTGCTTGTTGTCAACGACTCCATTTACTACACAGCTGAATCAGCTTATCTGATGTGGGTAAATTATGCGGCTGTTGCATCTAACAAAGCTGGTCTTATGTCAGTACAGTTTGCGGCATGAAGTGCAAACTTACCAATGTGCAGATAACGCTGAGAGCATAGGACATACCGCTGACCAGACAGCGAGCAGGACCTTTGCACAACATCAGCAATAGTTACACATACCTGAGCTGAGCCCAACTGGCGGCCCCAGAAGCAGCTGATGCTGTAATGGGTGCGGTCCTCTGACAGCTGGCAACTTGCAGCCTGACGCTCCTGTGATGGCCCTGAAGACAGAAACTGAATTTATTCATGTAATTCAACAGAAATAAGCTAAATTGAGTGAGCAACCCGAGCAAATGGCTCTTTGTTGAGGAATTCCCTTTATCCAAAGCAGCTTACAAAAATGCATTGCAACACCAACTCAGAAAGGTGTCCCAGGACGGATGACATGGTTGTTTCTGTTTTATCATACACCGATCAGTATCATTTAGTAGCATGGCTTGGCATGTGATGCTTTGTCACATGTGCCACATATACTTGTGGTCATCTCACCACCTAATGTGACCTAATTGAAACACCTGGCCACAACCTCACCACCTGACCAAACCTCCTAAACACCTAACCAGCGGTATGCACTTTGATGCCAACAAGTACAGCAGCAGTGTTGCTCACCTTTCATTGGTGGACACTGTGCCAAAAATTACAAATATAATCATGGTACAAGGAAGCACGTCAGGTCAGAAAGCCAGGCAAGCATGCCACGTGCAAAGGTAGACACATTGCAATCAAGAGTGAACGCTTCCCAATCCCATCTGATATGCTGTTACATCCTCTGTGCCGTGAAATAGCCTGCCAAGCCTGTCCGGATCAGCAAGCTCAAGGGTGACAGCCCAGCTGGAGTTTGTACAAATGCAAACTGTACATATACAGAGTACATATCAGAGATTCAGGGGATCCTCAGTATTATTGAACACTCTGCCAAGCCTCTCAGCCTCTGCAACTTAAAGCCTGAAGATGCTATTGGAGTTTACATGGATGCAAAGATATACATATCAAAGATTCAAAGAGAGTGTTTTGTACCAGTCACATATGCCGCCACATCCTCAGTGCCAACAAACACTCTGCCAAGCTTCTCAGCATCTGCAACTTAAAGCCTGAAGATGCTATTGGAGTCTACATGGATGCAAAGATGTACATATCAGAGATTTGGGGAGAGTGTTTTGTACCAGTCACATATGCAGCCACATCCTCAGTGCCATCAAACACTCTGTCAAGCCTCTCAGCATCTGCGATCTCAAGCCTGAAGTTGCTGCTGGAATCCACAGCAGCTATTGCAAGCCGCTGCAATCCTTTTAGTGTGCAGTCTGCTGCTGTGACAGCCCCAAACGTGGCATGCATCTCATAGCCACCAGTAAGAAGCGGTTCATCGTTGACCCTGCAGCAGCCAGCAGATTCAGGTATAGCCTATACCTTTTCAATGGCCTGGGGAATGCGTTGTGTGCCAAGTCAAGACACCCAGCGTGCTGCGCAGTGTAATGCTACATAGAAAAGGATGCTGCAAGCCTTGCAACCTGTACTGTTGAGTGTTAGCAGCGGTCATACGTTTGCAATTGAAGTTGTACGTCATTTGTATGTCTAGATCCCTTTAATTCTTCTTGTTTGGACTGTATGTAAGGGTGCCATTCGTGGTTACTCCTTTGCCATATACACTGGGCCCAACAAGGTGCAGCATGACAATCATTGATTCATGGCGACAAGCACATCTGCACTAAACAGCTAAGTGTGCTATAGCAATGTTTCTACAGACACCATGTATGCCAACATCCTTGAACAGGCATGTCAATTTGAAGCTAAGACATGCGTGATGACAGCATGTTTCTTGCCAGCGCTCCACACTGCGCTCAGCAAGACGTTATTGCCCCACCTAAGAGTTGACATATGCTTGATCTATTTGCTTGTTACTTGTCTTTGGACAATCTGGCATTGTTGCTGGGTCAATGCTGCCAACAACAAACCCTGCAGGATTTCTGCACAACAGAATTTGCATCACAGTTGTGACTTGCCTGGGAATCAATGCCCATCTGCCTGCCAGGTCTGGCACAAAGCTCACGCCATAACAGCCATTGCTGAAGTCTTGGACAGCACCCAAAGTCTGCTGGCTGCCTGCTGGACCTTGCAGTGCCATGACAACCTGGTCTCCATTGTGATTGCAGGCGTTGCCGTGACAGTCTGCTGTGTACAAAGTCAATTGAGCTGGCTGACCTACTACCAGCTTGTTGCCAGTACCCAGCAATGTGCACCTGCATGTTGCAGCAACAAGGTTCTCCTGGTTGCCATGAAGCTTGCAGGCGTGGCCATGGCAGTCTGCTGTGTACACAGTCAATTAGGCTGGCTGACCTGCTACCAGCTTGTTGCCACTTCCCAGCAATGTGCACCTGCATGTGTACAACATTCTGTATGCTTGCAGGCGGTGCCATGACAGCCTGTTGTGTACACTGTCAAATGGGCTGACTGACCTACTCTCAGCTTGTTGCCAGTTCCCAGCAATGTGTACCTGCATGTTGCAGCGACAAGGTTCTCCTGGGTGCCATGAAGCTTGCAGACATTGCCATGACAGTCTGCTGTGTACACTGTCAAATGGGCTGGTTGAGCTACTACCAGCTTGTCGCCATGTCTGTTGCACTTATGACTGTGCTGGACTATGCAAGTGTACAAAGCATATCTCCAAGATGATGCTATCATGTATTACAAGTGAAGATGCAGCAAAGTTTGCAACAGCATATGTGCAATCAATACTGCAACTAGGTGCCATGCAGTGCTGAATGGAAGCGTGGCTGCTCGTGCTTGCCACAGTGCAAGATGACAACAAGTGAGACAATAGAATTCAGCCAGGCCAATAAAATTCAAGTAACAGCCTGGCAACAAGCAAGAGTGCAGGCAGACACACCTTGCAGCATGGCTGGGTCCAGGAGCGACTGTGAGCACTTGAGGAGTGTCTCCTACTGGCAGGCCATTGATTTCAGCATGCAACAGGTAGCTGCCAGCCTTGGTCACTTCAGCACTGCAGACAGATGCTTGTGAGTCCAACATGCACGCGTTCTAGACAGGTGTGAAATTTCCACTGAAGGCTTGTACAGAGGAAATCAGCTCTTTGCAAGCAGATTTCTTTTTGACAGTTCCATGAGTTTCGTGCTGAAAGTATAGTAGATGTAGTCAAACTACATTGCCTGGCTGTTGTAATGCTGAAAGCCAAACAACAGCAGTGTCAGAAGACTCTTCAACAGTTTGACAAGCTCAAGCCTCAGTGGATGAAGGGGAGGCATCTGTGTATGAGTCACAGTATACGCAGCATGCATGATTTGGCAGTCCCTCACAGATCGTCTCTCACCTGCTGACTAACATTCAGGTCTATGCACTGTTTGAAACCTGATTGGCATTATACAAGGTGTGCCGGGTGCTGCCAGTGAATTGAATTGCAGCCATGCATCTGAGCAGGTAAGAATGGGCAAACAACATCAGGTGTTCATCTGATGATGGGCTCAGCTGTGCAAGGGCTATGCACTGGAGATGTGACCTCTAAAGAGGCATGCATGGCAAAATGCCTACTGTCAGGCTGGGTACTGCCAGCTTTCCACTGGTAGTGTCGCCTCTCATTAGGCACATGTGCCAAGATGACTGTACTTGAAATGTGCATTAATGGCTGTGCGCTCATGCCAGGACTGTGACTCAAAAGCACTTGACCCACAGTAACCTTGTATAGCAGATTGCCTATTACTAAGACCATGCACTGATTGCCAAGCTGTGCGTTTGAGGCAGACCCTCTGCATGGATATGCAAGGCAGACTGATGTGCTTGGATGCATCTGCAGCCGAACCTGAAGCCTGCTGTGCTGCTATCCAAAGCCAGTGCTACCCTTGCAGGTCCATCAAGCCAGACTTTGACGTCATCCTGCTTAAGGTCAGAGACCTGCACATACACACATGGCTGTCAAGCTCGCGACCTTGGGCGGTATGTAGTACATCTTTGCTGATGGCACGCATGTATAGATGACATGATTGCTCAGGCAGACGCTGACCAGGCCATTGTTCCTGCACAAACCAGCACTGCTCACGGCCTCTTTACAGCCACAAAAGATGCTTGATTGCAGGACCGAAGCAAAAAAACAATGTCATTCATGGAGAGTTGTGCGTGATATTGCAACAAAGTTATGAACTAGCGAGGACGCATGCCAGACAGGTCGCGCAGCTGTTGGATGTTGCTGTCAAGGCTTGTTGCAAGCTGCATCACAATGTCAGATGAACCCAGTAATATTGAGACAGACTTGATCACGAAGACAAAGCACAGCATATGATCTTCCACTAGCTTTACCTCATTGCCATACATATCCTGTGCAGCAAGCTGCAGCTGCAACTGCCCGCCAGCCAAAAGGGCCGAGCTATGCAGCATCTTGATATAGAAGTGTGCTGCAGATGCTACGCTGGGCTGCACCTGAACGGCAAATGGACTGCCAGCTGTACCCTCTCCCACAGAGTTGGTGACTGAGACCAAGTAGTTCCCAGCAGTGGCAGACTGCAGCCTGTACAAAGCAGCAGCACAATTTACAGATGTAATCTTGCTGGCTGTTGTGCTGATACTGCACTTGGTGCTCAGCTAACAGAATTGAGTTGTGCAGCTTCTTGATGCGAGAACCCTCTGCAGATGCTGTGCTGGGCTGCATCTGAACGGCAAATGGACTGCCAGCTGTACTCTCTCCCACAGAGTTGGTGACTGAGACCAAGTAGTTCCCAGCAGTGGCGGACTGCAGCCTGTGCATAGCAGCAATATACATCACGCATGTATCTGTTGGTTGCTAATTGTCAGTACTGCCTTTGAGAACTCAGGCTGCTGCTGTGACCTATGCAACGATTGCTAATTGGGTGCAGTTATCTGGGGATACAGCACTGTAGGTGTTTTTGTCATCAACAGGCAAGCCAATCAGCTCTTACCGGACAGTGATCTTCCCAGTGTCGTGCTGCACCAGGGCTGCTTGCATCAGCCCTGGGCCCTCTGCCTTAGCCACAAGCTGCCCCGCCACAGCCTTTCTGGTAATGCGGTTCCCAAAGCGGTCATGCTGCCAGATTGTCAATTCATCTGTGCACCCTGCAAAGCAAAGCAAGCATTCCCAAGGTGCATGTTGTACAGTACAAAAAGCACGGCATTGCGCTGGGCAGCAGCAAACAAAAGCTGCTGGTTTGTATGCCCTTGAGCGGTCAGAAGACACAGCACGACTGAAGGCAAACTTTCTGAGACTACATTGCGGCATAAGTCTGGTCTTGCCATTCTGGCATTGAATGTACCACATGACTACTGCAAGCTTTCAACGGCATAGTTGGAGCATACTGGCAATTTGGTGACGTCACAGACCTTCACAAGCTTGCAGTAAATGTGCACAGTAGACACCATTAGATCATTATGCACAAGCGTCTCAGCATCAAGCTTGGAAGCTCACCTGCAGTCAGGTGTGTCGGTGCATGGGCCTGACATTTTTGAAGACAAGCAGCAGCTGCCAGGCACTTGCCCTGTACTGTGACTGCTGATACTGGAGTATCCTGCAGCCAAGCCTTGACCTGCAAAACAGACAATGAAACTGACCTGCCAGTACAAGCTAAAGTAAATATTGTCAGATCATCTGAAACGAAATCTCAGTAGCAATTGCTGTGTAACGATGACTTTGTTCACCAAAGAATATAATGTTATCATTGAGTACTCATACAACATTTTGAGCCCCTTGCTTTCTGTGGGCAGGAGTGCAAGAGATGGCACCGCATTGTTTCACTGCACGCTGCAATACAAGGAAGTGCATTGAGAGACAGGCTGCAGTGCTGACCTCAAAGGACCCTGCTGTTTGTAGACAAAAGGACAAAGCGTAAAGGCCATTGCCCCTGTCAGTGACTTCACAAGGCTGGGTGTCAGACTGGGAAGGCAGGCCAATACTGAGGAAGTGACCCTTCACAGCAGCCCCTCCCTGGCGCAAGGAGTTGGCAAAGCTGTCCTGGCACCTGAAGACAGCTTCTGTCCTGCTGCCTGCCAGCAATCACACCCTGATCAATCAAAACTGCTGTTGCTGCTGCTACTTTGCTGCACCCGCAGGTGCTGCCAGAACAATCGAGCACGCAAGATGCCGACATTTGCCTAATTAATGTGTAAGGCCTACATTCACGCAGGTGTCAGCATCAGGTGAACACAGGCATACAACAATGCAAGATGTGATCGGCAAGCAGTGCACGATGCTGGAACGCTTGAGGTGTATGTTTGCTCAGGATGCCTGCCGGCCACCATGTCTGTCAGTGATTGCTCTACAATCTTGCAGTGCATTTTGCTGGCTTGTCTGAGCAACTGCATCTTTGTCTCTGGTGTCTTTTTTCAGGTACACTCATAACATCGCCTGGATTACTGCCTGTGCATTATCGTTCGTGACCGACAGCGGCAGCGCAACAGACAGCACAGACAGCTTCACTACAATCTCAGCTACAGACACCGTCAGATCCACACAACTCACCAGCTGAGGCATACATTCGCTCGCAATTTACGTCACAGGGCACAAGCATTTGCATCTTTGACGCTGCACAAGGTGCACACTCCAAACACAGCTGCTGTTGCACACAGTCAAGCAGCACGATCGCTTGAGGCAGTCAGGAAAGGGGCAGACCCGCAATGCAGTGCAGGCTTGTCCCTTGAACTGGGACCAGTTGGGAAGGCGAGGCAGCCTTGACAGGCAGCGTGACTGGCTGCCCTATGACCTGCCCATTGAGCGTCGCCTTGACAGTGGCTATGCCTGCCACATTGCAGCACAGCTCTGCCACATGCTTGCCAAACTCCTGCTGCTGCACAGCCAGGCTTTGCACCCCTGCAAAAGGGCAATAAGCAATGATGCAGTGTATAAGTGCATTGACCCTGCGCATGACTTGAACTGCACATCTGTCCTTGGAGACAATGTGCTGCCCTATGACCTGCCCATGGAGCATTGCCTTAACAGTGGCTATGCCTGCCACATTGCAGCACAGCTCTGCCACGTACTTGTCAAACTCCTGCTGCTGCACAGCCAGGCTTTGTATTCCTGCAAGAAGGCGATAAGCTATGATGCAGTGTGTATGTGCATTCATCCTGCGCATGACTCAACTTGCACATCTGTTCTGCGAGACAGTGTGCTGCTTAACTGCAGAGAAGCACCTTGCCATATACTCAGTTCATCTTACAGTCTGTGCTCACACTGCTTTGCTTTGCTCACGCCAGTGGACGCATGTACACCGGGGATGCTACAATACACTCCTTGCTGCAATGCTGAACACGCTCTCTGTGCACTGCATGAAGGATGCAGGTCTCAGCTGCACACTCACAACTGCAAGGATCATGCCTCTGCACTGTGAATGCTGTACCGTCTGCTGGGGTGTCAAACATGACTGCAATCTGGCTTGCAGAGTCAGTGAGGTTGCCCTGTGCATCTCGGGCTGTGGCAGCCAGCTGCTGGGGGTTGCCAGCCACAAGGAATGCCGGCAGACCTTCCATGTTGGACTGTTGGGCATTTCCTATTCCAGGCTCAATCATGACCTGCATTACCAAGAAGACTTGTGGACAACAGCAAACTGGTGCAGGAAGCCTGCCATAAGGAATGCCGGTAGACCTGACATGCTGGACTGCTGCGCATTCCCTATGCCAGGCTCAATAACCACCTGCATCACAAGGAAGATGTGTGGACAACAGCAAGCTGGTGCAGGAAGCCTGCCGTAGAAAATGCCGGTAGACCTGCCATGCTGGATTTCTGAGCATTCCCGACATCAGGCTCAATCACCACCGGCATTTCCAAGAGGACAATGTGGGTAACAGCACGCTGTCTGATGACCAGCATGCCTGCAACTTGGCTTGTAGAGCCAGTAGGTTGACCCTGTGCATCTCTAGCTGTGACAGCTGGCGGGAAATGACAGTCGCAAGGAATGCTGGAAAACCTGCCATGCTAGACTTCTGAGCACTCCCAATGTCAGGTTCATGAAGCACCAGCACCATGGAGAATGCATCTGGATAAAAGCAAGCTGGTTGGGGAGCACAACGCGCGCTTGTCACATGCTGGAGTGATGGGCATTGCCAGTTTCAGGCTCAATCATAACCTGCGCAACAGGAAGGCAAACAAACGAATTGGCAGGCGCAACTGCCGCTTGTATGCTGATAGCATGCACAGCGCACAGCACAGCACAGCACAGCACAGCACAGCACAGCACAGCGCAGCACAGCACAGCACAGCACAGCACAGCACAGCACACACAGAAAGCTGCTGACCTGGTATGGGGAGGCTTGCACATGTTGTCCCTGGTACTTGACAGCAATGCTGCAAGGCCCTGCTGTGATAGGCATGTATGAGGCTGCTAACTCCCCATGTGTGCAAGCAGTCAGGTCCCAGGTTGCTGCAAGTGGACCAGATGCTCCCAAGGCATCAATCTGGAAATCGGCGTGACAGGGGTCTGGGCTTTGCAGGGTGACTGCATTGCTGAATCTATCGCGCGGCTTGACAATGATCCTTGCCTGCAGACGCATACTGACTTTAGA
The DNA here is from genome assembly GCA_002118135.1 of Trebouxia sp. TZW2008. Taxonomy (NCBI): domain Eukaryota; kingdom Viridiplantae; phylum Chlorophyta; class Trebouxiophyceae; order Trebouxiales; family Trebouxiaceae; genus Trebouxia; species Trebouxia sp. TZW2008. The sequence goes on from BDIU01000165.1 coordinate 60,745, forward strand.
CGCAAATGCCCCTGCTCATCAGATGTGTCAAGCCCTGAACAGGCTGCAACCCTCTTCAAATGCAGCAACACAGCAGCACAATGCTGAGTCTGATGCAAAGGCTGAACTACAGAGATGAGCCATCATGAGCTTAACATATGCTATTGCTAAGAGGCAGAAGTGCTCAACGACAAGAAGATGGCACGTGATGCAAGCAGGCCAGAGCAATATGGGATTCAGTGGGAGCTGATATGATGCAAAACGCATGAAGGGCAACAGTAAGTGCACGATCGTGACAGACAGTGTTTAGGCTAGTGATTGAAAGCTGCCATGATGCGCAGCGCATGGAGGCAAGAGGGATGCACAGAGTGAACTGACATTCTTGTGATACACGATGCATGCAGCTACGATATCACTAACAAGATGTTTGCAGCAGTGTTGCTCTGCATAAACTCAAGAGGCAAAACAGCACATGCAGGATATCTTCTGGAAGGTTTGATGCATTGTGTTTGAGAGCAAGAGCAAAATGCATTCAGGAGTGCAAGCTGTGTTGGGCAAGACAGAATGTTTGTAAGGGTTGCTTGCAAGCTAATGCAGTGCACAGTGGGGGCAGCTGAACAGTGCATGAAAGCAAGAGCAAACTTACAGGCTGTCCACTAGTCGCTGCTGTGATGCCATTCCCACAGGCATAGCTGCAGCTAGCATCAGCTTCAAGTGCTGTGACTGCAGCTGCAAAGGGGCTACCAGCTATGTTGCGCCCATTCAGCATGACTGAAACAGTGTAGCTGCCTGCCTTGGTGGCATGGAACGAGGCTTTGTATTCACCACTGTCCAGATCTTCTGTTTGGCCTGCATGTAGCAGTTGCAGAAATCTGAGTAAGTTGAGCATCCTGTTGCACTATTCACAGCCCATGTGCTTACAGTAGCACTCCTGACTTCATGTCTTTCTGCATGAAATGATGGCTTTGCATAAACAGAATCAGCATCTTGGCATGTCGGCTCAAGCAGTGCATCTTCAGGAGTTTGAGGAAATGGAGCACACGTCACCAGCTTGCCGCAGTAGACTTTCTCTGGGAAAACAAAGCTGTGCTTCTGTGCAGGCGCTGTGAAAACTATGCGTAGGCCAATTCTTTGTCATGCTGTCAGCCCAAAGCTTACCAGTAGTGCAGCCACCACTGCTAGTGTGTTGCCAGGAGACGCTGAATTTGTCACCGCCAAGAGACTTCTGAATACCTTGCGCGTCTTTGGCTAGTATCATGAAGTGTGTCTCCTCATCAGCTGCCTACAATGCACGTGCAGCCTGTTCACACCTTGTGTGCTGATGCATAATGGAGAAAATTTGAAAGTTTCTCCAAAATCTCACTGCTTGAGCCTGCAGAGATTTTGGTGACACAGAGGAAATGCAAGAGACCATCATCTGCCAAAGTAGATTGAGTCAGCCTCAAGGGTATGGCTGAAGGTCAGCAACATCAGCAGATTGCTGTTGCGAAGATGTTCCTGTTGCAGCTTGGCACCTTTGTGTCTATATTGTATTTTCTACCTGAGATGGTATCATCAGCAATGATGAATGCAAACAGCGTATGACAGGTACACACTGAATGGGAGGCGCAAACTGAGTGATTTATGCACTTAGAACGACCCACTGAAGGCAGCAGTGGAGCTACAAACTTTAGCAAGCCTGTCTCACCGTAGTCAGAGTCTTGGAGGGGACCTTGACTTGGCACTGCTCAGCGCAAGCTTCTGCAATGGATGCCACCACCACAGCTGGGCTGTTGACTACATGCGATCCATGGATCATGGCAGACACTGTGTAGGTCCCAGCTGCACCGGTGTTGTATGTGTATGAGCAGACCCCTGCTCTTGCCACTCCGGTCTGCACTCGTGTTGCTTGAGGGCCATCCACTGTCACCTACAGACATCTCAGTCCTGGTGCATGCTACATGTCATACAGGAGATAGTATATGTCAGTGCTTGTTGTAGTACACTGGCATCTGACAAGACCCAGCTGTAGTGATATTAGTCTGCACTGGCGTTATTTGAGGGCCATCCACTGTCACCTACTGTCATAGCCCAGCTACAGCTACAGCAGCATCTGTGTCTTCTGGTGCATGGTACATGTCATACAGCAGACACTGCGTAGGTCACAGCTGCACTGGTCTTGTAAGGGCATGAGCAGACCCCTGCTCAAGTGAGGGCGTTCCACTGTCCTGTAAGGCTATAGCCACATCTTTGTCTTGTTGTGCATGCTATAAGTTGCACATGGTTCCTGTCCGGCCATAGCCACATCTTTGTCTTGATGTACATGCTATGCATAGTCATACAGGGTTTCAGTGTATATCAGCGCTGTGTTTGCATGCACTTTGGGTGAGCATGAGCTTCACCATTGCGTTTTGATCATCACCAGGATCATCATAATGACGTGCTTGCTACCACTTTATATGCTGTACGTGCTTGCTGACACTTGACATTTCTGGTATGCATGCCCTACATGCAGGAGTTGCATGACCCTGCCAAATGCCTTATTTGTTCATTCTGGACGTGTGCTAGATAGGCTCAGGCCCAGCCAAGTTTGTACTGGAGCAATCAACTGTCTCCAACCAGTTTGACCAGGTGCCTACACAAGCAGTGAAGAGCCGTGAAAGAACTCTGACCTTGATGTCAAGTGAGGCCAGGTTTGGCTCCTCAACTGCGTTGCCCCATTGATCTGACAGCTGCAGGAAGATGGCAGCAGGCTTGCCCAGCTGGATGGCCTGCAAGCCTGGACCATACAGGCGGCTGCTGCTGGCATGCGCTGCTGCAGGCTTCACCAGGCACTGAAAGGGGCTGCTTTGCGTGTGCATGCCTGCAAACGCAAGAAATAAAGAACATGCAATCACATGGTACTGAAACGGGCATCCCCACTTCATAAATGCATGCAAAGGCACCTATACAAGGAGAACAGATGCTGGATTGTGGTGCTTCAGGCTTGACCAGGCATTGCAGGGACTGCCTTGCACGTAAGTGCTTGAAGAGGTCATTACATAGACTAGCAATACACGGTACAACACCTGACAAGAAAACTTTATCATCACTTTCAGCATACATCATTTCACTGTGCAATCTCCAGCAGAGGAGCAACCAATCATGGCAAAGTGCAGTTCAAGGGCACTTCCCTTGCCGTGCTCCTTTTGCACGCGTAACGTACACCGGACAACACCCTACATCTTGTGTAAGCGTAGCCAATGCCATCTGAAGAAGCCCCAGCAGTTGCAATCAAGAGCTGCTGACCGTTTGGAGTGGTTTTGACAAGGTAGCTGCCTGCTGTGGGGGCAGCATAGCCAGCCTACCATTTGATTTGACTTCAGTCAAGTCCCTGCTGTGTTGGCAGCCAAGCCAGCCTACCATCCTATGTGACTTCGACTAAATAGCTGCTTTAAGGGTCTGCAGTATAGCCAGCCTATCATGTAATGTGACTTGAGTCACGTAGCTGCCTGCTGTGGTGGCAGCATAGTTAGCCTACCATTTGCTTTCAACCAAACAGCTGCCTGAAGTGTTTGCAGCATAGCCAGCCTACCATTTGATGTGACTTCAATCAAGTAGCTGCCTGCTATGGTGGCAGCATAGCCAGCCTTATAGTTGCCCTGTCCCAGGTCTTCCACCCTGCCAAGAATCTCTTCACTCTCATTTTCCTCTCTGGTGCAAACTGCCAAGACTTGGAAGTTGTCTCCACCCTGCACTCTTGTGTTGCCAAAGCAGTCCAAGGCATGGATCCTGAAGCTGCTGAGCTCCCCTGCGGTTGCATGGGCTAGCCCCTCACCGCTGCAGGGGCATCTGGGTGGGTCAAGGTCAGTTGGCAGCACTGCACAAGCAACACAACGTCAGCCCTACTCTTCGTTGCACATTGCCAACGCCTGGACGCTGTCTCTACCCTGCGTTGTTGTACTGCCAAAGCAGTCTGAGGCGTGGATCCTGACGCTGCTAGATCGGCCAGATTTTACATGAGCTAAGCCCTGGCCACTACAAGGGCATCTGAGTGGGTCCACTGTCGCACTGGCACAGTATGACCTTTGTTGAATGAAACATCCGCATACTTTGCTGATGCCATGAACAGTACACACAAGGGCTGATCTTGGCTATAAGCAAAGGCATGTCTGTCGTTACGTCAGCACTGTAAGCAGTTTGTCATTGAATTGCTTTGGGTATTACCCTGATCATGCTGCCAGCAGCACACAAGGGTTGATTCTGGTTGTAAGCAAAGGTGCATTGAGTACAACTTGCCTTGGCAACTGACTGGACATCCTGCTAGAGCTATGCCCTCAAGCTGCACCTCCACAAGATAACTGCCTGCTGTCTCTGTTGTCCATGTGACTGTATATGTCCTGTCACAGCAGACATTCAGCATCAACTCTATCTATATGCAATCATCAATCGATGTTTCCTGTGCTGCCTCTTTAGGCAGAGGCCGCCATTATGATGCCCAACGACGCAGAATTTTCCTGTTTTCTTTATCAATGAGCACCAACCATGTGTAATAAAAATTATGAACAACCAGTCAGGTTGTACAGCACATCAGTCAACTTTGACTGACAAGACCGACTTTGAAATGTGGAGCAGCTTGGCAAACCACAAACAACATCTTCTGCTGTAATGCATTAGATGTCATGCATGGCTTTGCACAAGGGCTGCGGTCATAACATACGTGCCTGTTTTGCACAGCACGATTATTTGGGTTTTTTCACTGTGTCGTAGAGTGCTTAGACCACATGTACATACAGTCATTGCCACTATGTGACACATGCGGTCAGCCTTGTTGGCTGGCCAAAGTAATTTCTGTGGTTGCGTTCTACACAGCTAATATAGGCTGTTTGTGGCGCTGCTTTGTGACTTACCCATCAAGGTTGTCTTTGACAAGGGTTTCAGGCTCCTGTAATGCTGGGCCTGAGAGGCTGACTGTGAATGCATCTCCTCCAATACAACGAGCATTGTTCTTGGCATCACCAGCTGCAAAACAGCATACATGAAAGTTACTTTGCATGCTGTGTTAGGATTTGTACCCTGGCTTGTCAATGCTCATGCCAGCTGCATGTGATCTCAAGGGCATGAACAGTATTGAAAAGACAAAGCTTGTACGCCAGGGTTCTGACAGCTTTTCTGATGTCGTATAAGAGTGCTGGTGATGTCAGGCACTTCTGCTTGCGACCAAGCATGCATGAGGCAAGAACAAAATACATCTCCAGCATATGATCGTATGCTTCCTGAAGGTTTGCTGACCTTGGATGCTGAAGCACAGTTGCTGTCCGGCAACCCCATGTGCAAGGCCCTGCCCATACAGCTTGCAAAACGCTGCACTTGTCTCATCGTTTCTGACTTTGACTGGCAGCGGGCAGCCTTTAAGGATCCTGTTACGGTCAAAGCTGATAGAAATGTTGTATGAGCCTGATATCTCAGGAATGAATGCAATCTCGTGATTGCCTCCCCCAAGGTCCAGAATATCAGCTGGAAACAAGATAGTTGCCCCATCCAGGACATCAGCATGTATGTCTGCCTTGCCGCTGTAAGAACTGCCAAACTGATCAAAGCATGCAAGCTGCACTGCATAGCGCTCATTTGCAAAGCCATCTTCAACGCTTCTAGTGAGACTGGAGTTGAGCTCACAAGCGCGTGGTTGCTGGCATGACAATCTGAAGGGGCTGCCAGACACTGCAACTGCTCCTAGAGACATGGAGATCCTGTATTCTCCTGTCAAGGGGGCTGTGTAGCAGACCTCTAAGACACCTTCCTGTGCCTGTTTGACATCTGCCTTCACGGTCACATTGCCCTTGATGCTGACCTTGAGATCAGCTGGCTGCAGAGGCATCATGCAGTTTGTCTTGTGGTATCAGTGTCATGCATGCAATGATCAGCAGAAGCTGAGACAACTATATGACAAAATAGCGCAATGTCTTGCAAGGTCTGCAGCATACTTTGAGCTTTTTGCGATCCTGACTGGATGTGCATTCAACTTGGAATACTGCAGGTGCCTTCGGCGCGCACAGCCTCAGACCAATGCCCGACGCTGTGTATGGTGGTCCCTTGTTTTCAGTCTTCTCCTTGGGGCTGGGCTGCTTTGCGGCAGCCGCCATCCGTCCAGGTGCTTGAGGTAGCAGCGATGGTTTCAGCTGCAGGTTCGAGGCCTTGGCCACGTTCTCCATCTGTCAGCGCAGGCGTGGCGCACGAACGGCCTAGGTCGAGAGGTGATCCACATCGGACATCAGCTTTTCCTCACTCGACCTTGATCGCAGCAAGTCCGATCTTCCGTGCACACTACAGCTACTCGCTGCTATTGATGTGCGCTGGTTTGTCAAGCATTAACGATCTTGCAGTCGCAGTCTCTTCTTGCTGTGAAACCATTCGTATTTGAATGCGCTAGTCAGAGAGTTATCTCTGATATCATTTGGCAGTGTACAGACTGACAGCATTGAATTTTTGCAGTGACATCAACCCTCACACCTTGACATGTACAGACAGCATGAATGAGGTGTATGCATGTCAAGCATTATGAATTTATGATCATTTCTGTCCCTATGGACCATGTGCATCATGTTTGGGTGCTGCTCGCCATTTTTGTTGCGCCTGACTGTTCCAGCAACTTGCATGATGTGGGAGCCATGCACAGGTGGGCTGCAACGCCACTGGCGTTGTTGCTCATCGAAAGCAAGTTGGCCTTGATGCATGGCCCATGCAAATGCCCACGCTCAGTTTTCCCGCCTCGCGCATCAGGCACGTGTGCGGCGTAGTAAGAATGTTCGCATGATCAGTCATGCCTTAGCTTAAGAGCCACAAGCAAGTGGTTTGAAGGCTGTGGCCTGAGCGTCCTATGGCGCACGCATGTGCTTGCAATATTCCCCAAAACACGAATTCACGGGCGTTTCGCGATCAATTGCATCGAAAATGCGTCAACATTATGTCTGCCTCGACGCTGGGCTGCAACACGCTGCAGAGAGCCTATACGGGTAAAGTAACTGCTGGTCAACGCAAACTATCAAGGCAGACGCGGAGCGTTGGTCGAGCAGCACCGGTGCAGGCCAACGCAGACTCAAATATGCGGACGTCAGGCAATCTCAAAGGCTCTGCTTGGGTGCCAAACGGCGTCTTGCTCGCGGCAGGGGGCGCATTGCCCGGCTTGCTGCTCGCGTCGAAATGGCAGCAGGTCAGGCTGTTGCTGCAATGCGCTGCTGTTTGTAATGATGCTTCGCTTTGTGCTGTCAAGCGCGAGGCGTTTGTTTCACTCTGTGGCAGGTTTGTGATCTAGGTCCTCTGTACCAAACAGTGGCTCTTGTCTTGACAGACGCAGTCTTCATCGCGACAGCAACAGCATTTCTGTCCGGTGGTGACAAGTTTGGTCTTCAGAGATACGGAGAAACGCCACCATACCCAGGTACAGTGCACAGACTGAGCATGCAAGCTCAAAAGTGCATCAGCTACACAGCAAATGCAGTGCCTGTGCCTTCCCAAGTCAGCTGTGCAATGATTCACAAGCTTGACACCGTTATAACCCCTTGCTTGGCGGGCCACTGTTGACTATGTTGCAAATGCTAGAGCATTTGACTTTGTGATAATCAGCTACAGTACAGATATTCTGTATAGCCTCTCCTTGGGTTTCTAGTGTCAATGGTGTCCTGGGCCCCCCTGTTGGGTCTCTGAACGGACATTAAATTTAAGCAGTACATGTTGATGGTCAGCTCTTGCCTGTGTGAATTTCAGGTCCCTTCATAGAAAAGGATGGCAAAAGCTACCCTCCCTCATTTTTCAAGACCTATGTGACATCAACGCCACTTTCGCTGGGCATCTTTGTTCCCGTTGCTGGGTTTGCAATTCTGATTTGGCAGGGTCAAGCCTACCTGGCTGCTTGTACCCTTGGAGTGTATCTGCTAGAGGTTGCTGCACAGCTTATATCAGAAGGGCAGTACATCAAGCAAAGTAAGCCCGTTTTCACTATGCTCTGACTCCGTCTGGCTCCTTAAAGCATTTGCATGAGCCATGTACCGTGTGCAGTAAGTTCTCTGCATTACATGTAGATTTTTGAGTGCAATGACAATTCAATTTTTCTGGTCTGTTACAGCAGCTAACAAAGTCGCTTACGCCGTAACACGAGCTGCGTCACAATGGTGATCACCATCATCAACAACATAAACATGAAGTGATTAGAGTTACTGCTGCCTGCAACCACTCAAGTTATTTTGATAAGTTCTGTTTCTTCTATTCTGATGTGGCCTCAAATCCCACAAGCGTGTCAGACCTACCACATTTGGCAGCTAATCAGAGGCTGCTATATAGCAAATAAGCCATTCAACTATACTGAAAGATGATGTGCTGTTGCAGAAACGGCCATGTGGCCTCAAGTGCCACAAGTGTATCAGACTTATCGCATTTGGCAGTTGATCAGAGGATGCCATATAGTGGGCCAACTTGCAGGGCCCAGCTGGCTTTGGTACTTGCAAGCAATGCTGATTCTACTGTGGACCTTCAACTTTGGGGCTGTTATGACTTGGACCCCATGGATGTACAGATGGCATTTGCAACCTGAAGAAGCTAATGACAATGCTAAACAGGAAGTCAATCCTGTACTGCAAAAGGGCAATTCTAAGAATAAATGAGCATGCCTGCAACACTCAGTTGCAGTCCTGAAGGGATCAAAAGAAGCAATTTTGGGCTATTGCTGCGCTGAGTCTTTGGGTGACAGGCAAATACAGAATCATTTGCTGGTAGTTTGACCGGGGCTTGTGGGGCAGTTTATGAAGCTGGAATAAAATCAGGATGCGGGTTTGCATCTGATGCTCACATTGCAGCGCAGCTTCTATTTGCATCGCAGGGAATGTTTGCAGTCCAAAGTGCTTCAAGCACTTTCTGGGTGAAACATTGTGTCCGACGGTCTGCTTGTCATCTTACGTTTGTGTCGATTCAGCATTTCAAGGGTCGCAGTTGCTTTGAGCTGTTGCATCAATACATGATCTTGTGTTATGACATTGATGTCAACATTTGGTCGATGAGTATGCTTTGCAATTGTGCTCTTGAAACCAGACGTGATGGGCAGTTGCTGCTGCATGCATGCCCAAAACAATCTGCAGCGGTACTCTAGAGTGCACTCTATTCTTTTGCAAAAAGCCAGCCACTTCATTACGAGACTGCTTTGTTTGGAGATTGTTGACTATTTGGCCTTGAGTTTGTGCAGCAACACTGAGTGCACTGATGAGTGGCGGGAACAAACATAAGACATGTCACATGTGTTATGATGCAACATATGCCATGTGCGCAAGTAGGACTTGACGTATTGAAATTATAACTGGTACATTTCTTGTAAAGCGTGCAGATAATCTCAAACGCCGTTCGAGCAGCTGCTTGATGTTGATTTACTGCATGCTGTGTCAATGCTAGTGATGCATTCTGGATTGTGCACATAGAGCCATTTTGCACGCAGCTAAAACGAGACACTGAAAGAGACAGCCTTCATCACGTTTGACTGCTGGTTACCCTACTTGGACATCAGAAGTCCCAGTTGAGTGAACAGTGCTGCTATGCTAATCAACGTAAACAAAGCTAAGCCGTTATGTCTCACACAGCAGCTACAGTTCCTGTGTGGTCATGCTGATCATGTTAATGCAATGTTCTGCCAAGCATGCTGCTGTCACATACAGTGTATTCAACAGCCATATTGCAAGCGCAAGATTGTTGATACAATACCAAACCATCTGAAACAGCACTACTGACACAGCAGCAATCGAACCCTAAGCACAGCACCTGCTAGGCCCTAAAGTGTTTGTACTGTCACTGCTTAGCCTCTGAAAGAGCACTGACAATATGAGAGCAACCACACCCTAAGCATAGTACTCCCCAGGCCCTGGAGTGTCTGTAGCGTAACTGCTGAGCCTCTTGCCAGATCCAAAACCCCATCGTGGTGCAGTCTCATTGGTGGACAGCTGTTGGGCACCAATACCCTTGCTGGGGTTTGCTGTTGTTGGGCCAGGAGAGCACTCCCCATAGTTGCTCTTTTCATGGTCGACAGAAATGAACATCTTCTTGGTCTGGTCTCGAGTGGAGGACCCAAAGTTGATGGTGGGTGCTGACTTCTTGGTTGAGAAGACCTGCTTACCTGATGAACTGCCACTCTTGTACTGGCCTGCAAGAGCATAAGCAACTTGTCGGCAGTGGTGACCTCTTGTGCAACATGCCAGATCACTGCATGCAGAATGCTGTTTTGGGCATCTCCATCTTATGCAAGCTGTTTGGTAATGCCTTGGGCCGCTGCGGGTGCTGCTTTAGTGGCCTGCAACAGTATAAGCAACTTGTCGGCAGTGGTCATCTGTAGCGCAACACGCCAAAGTACTGCGTGAAGGGGATTGTTTTGAGCATCTCCATCTAATGCATGCTGTTTGAGAATGCCTTGACCTGCTGCAGGAGCTGATGTACTGTCCCCCAACAGTATAAGCAAGTTGTCGGCAGTGGCCATCTGTTGTGCAACACACCAGATCACTGCATGCAGAATGCTGTTTTGGGCATTTCCATCTTATGCAAGCTGTTTGGCAATGCCTTGGCATGCTGCATGTGCTGGTGGCGGCTGCAACAAGCAGACAGTGCTTGCGTACTCCTGCACAACATCTTGGACCCCTAGTTCTGAGTCCATGCATGGATGTCACCTGCGCTCGAGGGCAGATGCACTGAACAAGCATGTCTGGACGCAGATCCAATGGTGCAATATGTCAAAAGCACAGGGCACTTGCATCAATGGAATTTGTGTTAGTCGTGAAGGAGATGCTATGATGTTCAGCATGCGTGGGCAGACGCATGGCCACAAGATGGGTAAATAACCGGACATGTACTTGGGGCATGCACTGAAGCGTGCAAAGTCCACAGGATGAATACCTCACAGTGACATGTGTAAACCTAAGGGCTACTCCTGACCTGGCCTGGGCATGCCCTGAGTGCGCTTGATAAAGTCATACTGAAGGCTTCGCTATAACATGAGTCAGACACAGGACCAGCACCCTGGTGCCTGTTCAATGCAGATGCATTGCCGTGACATGTTGATCACAGAGCGTATGCTTGATCAGCACATATCAAACACAGGACAGATGTATTCACGCGGTGTATGTCAAAAAGGGCTGTGTCCTGACCTGGTCCCCGTATGTCCTAAGTGCGCTTGTTGAAGTCAAACTGAAACTGTTGCTGTAACATCCTTACACTGGGCAGATCAAGCTACAATGCGTGTGCTGTAGCATGCATCAAGCACAAGAGGGCTGTTTGTTGACCTGGCCCGGGCATGCCCTGAGTGCGCTTGATGAAGTCATACTGGAACCTCTTGTCAGTGCCCATCTGCCATGAAGGCAAGCTCTCATGGTCTGACAGCACCTGCCTGCCCATGCCACCACTCAAGTTGTAGGCTGAAGGGCCAGGAGACTCTTTGCCGTACCTATAAACAAGCAGAAGCTGCGTCTAAGCTGACTGGGCAGCAAATATTTATTGACTTATGATTTTGTTGAGATCATGCTGCTGCTCAAGTTGTAAGCTGAAAGAGCGGGAGAGTGCTTGCTGTAACTCTGATCAAGCAGATCTGTGGTCAAAGTCACTGGCATAGTGAGATCATACGGCTGCTCAAGTTGGAGGCTGAAGGACCAGGAGACTTGTCGTCATACCCACATTCATGCAGTCAGAGTACATTCAACGCCGCCCTTCTATGTTTCACCAGGTCACTTGTTGTTGCTGTCATGCTAAGAACTGCCAGTAGCATGTCAATTTGGGTAGTGCAGGGCTAGGCAGCAGCACTTTTTACAGCGAGCCATTTGGAGACAAAGCTGCTGCAGCTTGCTTGCACTTTTGTTTGCGTGCTGCTTTGCGCTCAGCTGGATTCTGTCACCATGCTTAATTGTGAATTGAGCCATGTACACCCAATCTTGTTTCTACACCCAATCTTGTTTCTGGACAGCGAGAAGACTGTCATGACTGTTGTGACTTTTTGTTAGCATTACACACTACTGCTGATCACTGTTATCGTGATCGTCTTTGTTGCTGGTAGTGTGAGCTTGATCCGCAACCACTGGAAATGATGATTTCCATAAATGCAAGTGTGCTCTGCTCAGTCAAGCTACCGAACCCTTTTTTTGGAAAATTGTGGGACGCACTGGAGAGACGCGTTGTGGCGCTGGCCAACTGCTTTGTTACAGAAAAGCTCAGCAGGCTAAGCATTCCTTCTCCTCACAGGGAGCAAACAGGTTTCTGCAGGTTTGCAGCTCAGTGGGCTTACCCTGACTTCTCATGGTCTGTGGAGATGAAGATTTTCTCTGAAGCTTCCCGCAATGCTGTGCCAAACTTGAGCTTGGGGGTGTTGCCCTTGGTGGACTCAAACTGATCACCTGCAGACCAGCGAGTCTGAGATTAGACAGCCTGCTTCACTTTAGCAGCATGCCTGAGACAGCAAAGCACGCTTGACCTGAGCAGTATGCCTGACATTGCAAAACCCTGCTTGATTCAGCAATGAGCTCAGCTGTTGCGGCAGCTGCGATGAGCATGCTCGGCAACTGCTCAGATCTTGTCAAATTAAGCACGTTTGGCAGATATGCATAATGCTGCATAAAGTGCTAACAAGACGGCATCTGGAGAGTGCGCGTGCTTCACTGCCATTGATAGTGATGCCGGCCTTGCTATGACTGACACTCAGAAGTCCATTGCACCGTGCTGTGGGTGACAGAGGAAGTGAGAGGCTGGTGGCCATGTATCACTGAACAGGGGTGCAGGCCCAGGAACTGACCAACAGTGTTCTTGAGCTTGTATGCTCCAGGTCCTGGCACACCAGATTTAGTCGCCATGCTAGGGCGCTTAGCTGTGCCAAAGCCTGAGATGGGGCTGGAGGGAAGAGTGGACAAGCTCTGTGGGCCCAGAGCGTTCTGCAGATACACAAAGCTTGTTTCTGCTTGCATGCAAAGGAGGACAAGGCAAATCCTGTAAGGAGTGAATGCATTGCAGAATTGCAGCGTGCTTTTGGACATGGCACACACTTGCGGTGCAGCAATGCTGTTTCAACAATTGTAGATCTAGAAGTGAATGCACCATGTTTCAAGGGGGTTCAACACATCACATACTGGCAAAGAGCATGTCTGACTGTGAACTTTTCAGGAGTGTCTGTCACTACTCCCTTTGCTTTTTCCTTCAGGCTTACCTGTACTTTGTAGATAGCGCCCTGAGAGTTGTTGCCTCCTCTGGATCTGCAGTTTGCTCTGTCCACATCTGGTGAGACATATGTCTGCACACAGCAGGCCACAAATTAGCATTAGCACTTATGAGAGGTAGCCCTCGGTCAAAGCGTGGAAAGGCGTGGTGCTCCAACGCATGCAATCGCACGCGGCAGGTATATGTAGTGCAAGGATGTGTAGGCGGTTCTGAGCGGGAAGCAGACCACGGGCGCACCTTGTCAGTCGCCTCCCTGACAGCACTGCCAAAGCCGCATGATGGTGACGTTGGCAGCTGACTCACGCACTGACTACCGAAGGTGCTTCTCAAAGACTTCGCCTGCCAGCGGTCCTTGCCAGTGGAGCGCATTGTGTCGACAACCATGGCGCCTGCCGCCGCTTAAGCACTTGAACGATGCCTGCAGATACGGAACTTCCTATGGTCTGTGAGCGTTGCCAAACTCGATGTGCAGTACGCAGCATCAGATGATGCAGAACCGCCATAAGCTTTGCGCTTCTTTGCACGTCTCTGTTGTAGCCGTCACGGCTGGGTTGTGCAAGCAGAAGTACATGCAATTGAACGCAAGCAAGCACACTCACCGAGTCAGGCAGTGACACCGGGCACTTCCAGTCAGCGGTGTGCCACGGCTGCCCTGGACTGGCGAATCGTTCGCTGCAGTCAGGCGTGCGTCAGGATCTGGAAGGTCTGCAAGTGTTTGCATTCGCGCTTGACCTATGCATGCCAGCTGTGTAATATAAATCTGACGGTGCTTTCAGCGTCACGTTACGGTCTTACGGTAACTCCCCAGCCAGCATATGCACTGTGCCACTGCAGGTGCGGCCTTTCCAGCGCAAACTGTGTTGCAAACGAGGCGTGTGTTGCATCTGCATCACTTGCATGATACAAGCGGCTTGGAAGCAACTCTCAACGTGCAGGGACTGATTTCCAGACGCGTGAGGAGGATGGTTTGAGAGCGATCTCCTCTGAGTTCTCGTCTTTTACACAAAGAGCGGCAAGAAGGGCGATTGACGTTACCTACAAAATATGCCAGCACAATTTTGAATACATTTGGAGGATTGCCGTGAAGTCTAGACCAGTCGGTCGAATATTCAGATAGTGCTTAATTCGAGTGTGACATCGGTGTTGCAGCGAAGCCGACGGATAGTCAGGCTGAGTCTGTGTTGAGATGGCGCAAGCACATGGCCCCCATCAGCCGGACCACAAGCTGGTGCGCCGTTTCGCTCGTCTTGCTTGCGTTTGATGACACCACTTAGACTCTTGGGAAGCAGAGTCACTGACTTCTGGCGCAGGCGACGACGTGTCCTGACGATGTCATGCAACAAGCATACTCAGCAACATTTTCAGCCATTTGAACGATTTGAAAGATCTTGCCTGCTGCTCAGCAACAAGCCAACTTTAGCGTAAACCATTACGTCTAGTTGAGCTCTTCATAGTTCCTAGACACAAAAGGAATGCAGAGCTGAAAAAGATGGTGCAGTGGGTGCAGTCGCATCAGAGGCAGGGAAGATTTGCTAATCTTGAAACACTCAGCATTGTCACAAGCACGGCTGAGGACAGCGATCCCGACTTTGATCAAAATCAGATGATCAGACTCACATTTTGGCAACCTTCGTTGGCGCTGTCAGGATTGTTGCAGCTTTGCGTGTGTCAGCTACAAGGGGACTTTGATGTACATCAAGCCTGAATAGCTAGCAAAAGTTTCTGGGGGGACTGTGGAGGTGAAGATCAAGTAGCGGTAGTCAAGCTTTGCTGCTTTTGCTTGTTGCAAACAGCCCACAGCATCGTTGCACAGCTCTACATCGCTTGGTCCGGCTGCAAACGTCACAAAATCGCTACAGCA